>CM068367.1:1344846389-1345030447 GCA_034769895.1 Magicicada septendecula
GAAACAGGGATCACGTAACTTTTAACAACGACCAGGTCGAAGTACTAGACATAACAGACAGTAACAGGTCAAATAACCAAGATGACCGTACACAAGGAGTAAATCAAGATTTAAACGAGCAGCGGCAGTGAAAATCCACCAGGACCCATCACTGAACCAGTCCATTGGGTACAGACAAGGACAAACAGACCAGACGAATGACAATACTATAACTATTATTCAAAATCACTACCTAAAAAATATTAGAGAAGAACTACTCGAAGAAAAATCTACCGAAAATACCAATTCAGATAATGAGATTGCCTATGTCACAGCTAGGATAAATGGAATGGCAACAAGACTAATGATATTTACTGGCGCGAATGTGTCTTTGGTTGACAGTACAGAGTACCACAAAATTCAAAAAGAAAGTAAGGTCATCTTACCTACACTACCTGTAAATAATATAATTTTAATTGGAGCCACTGGGAGGCAAAACAAAACCATAAGGAAACAAGTATCATTGGAAGTAACCAGTAACGATGTATCCCTTCCCATGATCTTTTTAATAGCTCATGAAACAAATAATAAGGAACCCCACTATTAATACTAATTATCACTCATTGATAAAACACTTGAACTCCTTATTATTTAATGAACATTTAGAACTGAAAAGTAATCTTACCGTTATAATAATTACTTAAGTTATATGAAGAAACTTTAAGATTAAATATTAATTAAAAACAATTAACCTATAAACAAATTTTCAATAAATATAGGTTATAACTAATTGTAATTATTACACAACTTGTCTAATATTTGTGTGTTGATTGTAAAATTTTGTACTTTTATTAGTATATTTAATGACATTTTCTGTAGCCTCAAGAACTTCACGAACTGAGATATTAATACAATATAAACAAGAGAAACTCCCATATTGGAACAGAATAGCCAACCGCGAATAATTAAACATGCCATCACAGATTTCGTTATACAATTTGGAAGGATTTGTAATATAATAAGGAACACAAGAATTGCTAATAAAAACATTATTGAACTTCTCACTGTATGTTGGATTTTTTTATAATCTTTACGATAATTTGGGTAATATTTCTAACATAATAAACGTTAAAAAGTTTGATGACCAAAAAGGGTTGGTAATACCGGTTTGGTAGAGAATTCAAATTGGAACGTTAGAACCGGTGAGTTTAACTCTACGATTATTACAACACCAGTAGTGAAAATATAATTTAGTTACAATATTCACTACGGGTTACTGTGATTGTAGATATGATTTTTTTGTTTTTAATTGAGTGATATTTGGGTTAATTATTAGTTCAAGCTAGAACTGCTTCACTGCCTCTGATATTGTACTTAGTTTGAATCTAAATGCTAATAATCCATGTAAAAACTTTACTTCCCCGGAACTGAGTTCGACATGTAAGCTGTACTGATCCTTACCGTACTGAAACTTTGCAACACGTAAGCAAACACACACACACACACACACACACACATAATATGTATTTGTACCGTTAAAGTGTATAATTCAGTTATTTAATGAAATAACTAGGAATTCCATGAACTACTTGACAATGTTAGTCAAATTGTTAAATAAATACACTATTTTAAACTTTAACTAGTAATTTAATGAAATAACTATTTTAACCAACATATTTGGATTCAAACCGCTCATGCATTATGTCCTTTTTATTTACCGGGTTATTACTCACTAGTACAAAACTCATTGTTTAAAAAAGTTTCCAACAAAATTTCTTAGTAATTACAAATGAAAAACGGTTAAAACAAATACTCTACTAACAAATTTATGTGCGTACAAATTAACTAACCACAAAACACAGACTTCGACTGACGGTTAGCAACGGACTAAGAGGGGCAGGAAATGCAGCATACATACTGCTTGCAAACCAGCAATAACCCGTTCAAAAAGCGTTCACGTACCGTCTAGTTCAAAAGTATTGCGTTTTTTAAAAGAAAATGCGACAGAAGTTACCATTTAAAACTTTAACCATAAAACATTCGTTATTCTATAAAATAACTAGTTAAATTGTAGAATGCAATAATTTTATACAGTTTATCTGATTCTGTTAGGTAATTTATGAAATAACTAATTATTTTATGAAATAATGGATTCCATACTTTAACGGTAATATTTAAACTAAATGCATTCATTTGAACAAACTTTACATTTAACTGACTGCTTCTCCACGTCGCGTTTGTCTCCGCGGTGTAAGTAAGAGTAATCTCGACTAGAAACGGTACTCACTTATTACCAAACAAATGGCAGACCCTCAGTCGTCCCTTCAACAGATTAAATAGCACACTGAAACCATTTCTTCATGTTATAAGGAGTGGTTGTTGTGGGACTTGGAATGGAACTTTTGAATATACATTATTGAGACATTACTGTTTTACTCAAAATATATTAAACCTTTTTAATACACCTCACTTTTTAGATATTTTGGATATAATAATATAGTCGAGTAATGCTGTAAATGAATTCTATATAAGTTAATAACAGAATAATACAACTAGAAATTTTATTTCCCGGTCTTAATATATATACTATTATCGCTTATAATTTACGGGAATAAGGCTAAGGTGTGCACACACATTTCAAAGGAGACTTATGCATGTCGTCTGAAATCTCAACAGACGTTATGCTTATTGTAAAGCATTAAGATTGCTTCAGGTGCATAAATTATGAAAATTTAAGGTGTAATGGTTAAATCTGAAAGTTGCGACACCCAAAATATAAGTAACACGGCGCTGATTATGCAATCTAGAATCATCTAGATTCCATCACGGAATCATCTGGAGTTAAATGATCATACATAATTTTATGATTGCGCCTATGTTGGCAGTAGAAAGACTTGCTTATTCTTCAACTGAGCGCTCAAGTACCCTATCGTTTAAACCTTATGAAAGTCCACATTACTACATTATTTTTTGTCATACATAGATATAGTAAGTTAACACGTTCGCGCAAGCACATAACACACACATACACAATTATGCAAGCCTGTTACTATAACGACTCTGAGAATGTACGTGAGAGATAGAGACACAAAGAGACAGCGAGTGAATGAGAGTGTGGTAAAGAAATATTTAATTTCAATGTCAGGTTCTGACCGATACACGGAGAATTTACTCTCACTCATCAAATAGAGTTTCAATATCTCAGCATAAATGCATGTCAATCACCATTAGTAGTACACCAAACACAAACCGACATTGTTCACTTGTTCACCCATTACATTGCAGTTATTACGATTGTTTAAAGAAAAGGATGTAAACTGCTTTTAGTATATCCAGGCTAAAGGAGGGATAACAAAATGTAAAAAAAAAACTAGAAAACAACGTTTTATTTGCGTAATAAAATTAATAAATAAAAATTACGTAAGTTATCTCAAATAACTTAAGATCGTGTAAAAATATTTTGTCTACTATGTCTGAGGCCGGAACAGATGTCAAAACCTACTCTAGGATAGAAGAAGAAGAAAAAGAGAAACCCCAGAAACTAAAAAATGCTACTCTGCGCAAATAATATTAAACTACAGGCAGAAAAATTACATTCTTAAGAAAGACAGCAAAAGACAATGTAAAGATAACAAAAATTGGTATAATATGTCGAAAGGTAAATTCCTTTGCATTATTGCAAAAACCTACTAGATTAAGGTCACCCGCCACATGTGAAATGGAATGTACTCATATGTAAGCTGATCTTTGATACGTAATTCTCCATTTTGCTGTTCGAAATGAGAAACTACTAATTAGAATGTTAGTAAAACGGGTAATTAATAATGCTTCTCCAAATTAGGTTTATTTCTTAATATATTTTGATAATGTATACGTCAGTTGCTGAGAAAGTACAAAGAAGAGGTTTGTAATAGTTTGATCATGTAATGAGAATGGACGAAAGAAGTCAAAGGATGTCACTGAATGGGTCGACTACATTCAGAAGCTGGTTAATAGCAGGAGAAAACCATGTTCTGCTTATAAGGACATCCTGAGTCACCCACCGTAGAAGCGAGTATCGAAATTGGACTAAGGGGAATCACGCTTGGCGGCGGGAAGAACGGAAAAATGAAAAAGCATAACTTATATTTTAACGCGTTACTCCTAGTCTTAATATCTAGCGAGTGTGTTTCGCCGGGTGAGATTAAGTATCGTGTTCGATTCTAGTTACGATGAATCGGGTCACTTTTCTGAGGTTCACGTTAAGTACTAAGATAAACACAGACTGATCGATACTGGCCGAGTAACCCAGATGTACACTGACGATAATGTGAAGCGTTCCATGTTCATTATGTTCTTAACTGCTTTACAATACTAACCTGTTTGCAATAATGTCGGTCACGTGTTTCTCTACATATAACACATTTGCTTATAATGTTTATAAAAAATTGAAATCTTTATAAACAACTCGGCCTGCCAGAGCTGTAGGGATGCACGTCCGAGACGTCCCGACGCTGGCGTCCGATTATAAACCGCCTGGGTGACTACACTTACGTCCGTGAACGTACGAGAAAAAAAAAGCACGTGTGACCAATGACCAATGAACGTTTTTCCAAACACCGTGCGCGTGCACTTCCGGAAAATAACCCTCGTGTAACTGTACCCTAAACATACAGTTCCAATGCCGCTAAATAGCATTTGTTTATTTACTTGTTATTATGTAAATTAATTCTGGTCTCAATGGTGCTGTTGACATCTTTATACGCGTCAGCAAAAGGACATAATTAAAAGGGTTTAAATCGTGCGAACGGGACAGAATATCATATTCCTAGTTAGACAGTGTTTCTTGCCTTGTGTCAAAGGTTACCTATGCAACATTTGGTGGCAGTCGGTGTAACGGTGTGGATTTGTATTCAATACAAAAACCAAATCGTCTGACTTTGAATTTTACATATATAGATTGTAATCTGTAATTCAGCTTTTTTCATGAGGAATACTCTCATTGTATCGACGAGATAACCGATGTATTGTTCTGTCGCCCAGCGTTCTGGTACTAACAATTTATGGATAAAAGAGCCTTTGAAACAACTTTTGCGTAACAAACTGTTGAGCTGAGAAAATACAACTAAAAGGAAACTCAACATTTACGTACAATGCAAAGTTATAACGCACTTTCACTTGAACCACGCAATTTTCGGGTGCCGGCAATTGACTGTTCTATCTCTAAAATATAGATACAGTTATCTAACGCATACAACGAAAAATATAATCTCCTTTTACTTAGTTAAAAATAACTTCTGCAACATGAAATTAAGTATTTGACGATGTTCAAATAACATATTAATTCTCATAATGTTGCTATCAGAGTAACACAAGACAGCAGTAGAAGCTTGAAATGTTTTAATACAACAATAAATAATAATTTTTTAAATTACATTACTTTAAATTACATTATATTATTTTGTAAATTGCATTAATTTTATAAAATTAATCATAAAAGTACAGAATTATTTAAAAACCAAAATATAAAAATTACCTATACCAGTAATAAAACAGATTTTGATAGAATCACACTTAAAACAGATAAATTAATTCATAATTCAAATTGAGTGTATAAAATTGAATGCTCTGATTGTAACAAATTTTATGTTGGCCAAAGAAAGATATATACAACACCATAATTCATATTTAAAACCAGATATATATATATAAATCTATTTTCGCTACACACTCAATAAAAAACAAACACACATTTCCAATTTTAAATAATATCAGTTTATTAAATCACGTTTCCAAAGGTCCAAAAATGACCATAGGGGAAAATTTAGAAATATTGAAACATAGAAAACGTAATAAATTTATACCAGAACAAATTCATATTAATACAATTAATTATAATTTTTTCAAAATTACAAATTTAATAAAATAGCAAGTATTTATACTATATTTTACAACTAATTACATAAAAACACACATATAAAAACATTAAATTTAATCTACATATAAAAGAGCTGTTTTGAATAACTGATTTAAAAAATGGTTGATTTTATTAATTTATATTTGATGATGATAGTTGGATTATTATCAAAACATATGTAATATACAAAATAAAATATATTCTTGTAAAAAGTTTTATTATTAATAATAATATAAAGTATATAACAAGAAAAATTTGAGCAGTTATGAATATAAATAATATTTATACAAGAATATACTTTTTGTATTTATTATACTTTATAATGGTATTTTTACGTGAGTAACAGTCATGAGTAACTAACAATAACACAATGTACACAATGTATATTACATAAACAATAATAAATAATAATATAGGAATTTGTAATTCTGGGCTGGCTTTAGACATTTTTAGAAAATATAGCGTTCTATAAAATACACAAAACATTAATCACATACTGCATAAAAATAGTTGTCAGTAATAGTGTTCGTTTTCGACATAGCAACATACTGTTTGCGGCTAAATAACTCGACAAGGAACAACAATTTTAACAGATTTAAATGGCCGATGTTGATTGTATGTAGATTTTAATAACGTTTCACTATGGAAGCAAAATATGACGTAAGGTTTTCTGTTGCTAACAAAACAAGCGTTCACTTCAGTATTGTTATTTTTATCGATTACTTTTTAACATGGAGACCGCATGTTTTTCTCTAAAACCGTTTGCTTTCCAGCATGTATATCTTAGAATTACTGTTCTGCTGTGTATTGAGAACTTAACGTTAGCTCTAGTGATTGAGCTAACAGGTATTCATTGACTGTTCTTGGACTTAAGTTTTATCACTTGTTTCTTGTACTGTAGTTGCGTATGTTTCATTCATTACGAGTCTTTAATATAATTGTATACTTACAATTCATTGAGTCTTCTCTTTTGATATGTATATCATACATACATTTCCTGTTTTATAAAGTCGATCTGAACACAATACAGAATTTATGGTAAAACTGTCCTGAATTAAGGACACATTTACGAGTTATGATATTTTTAGAAACTGGTTATTCTTAGTGATAAAAAGACGTTATAAAATACACTTTGTTTTGCAACTACTGATACACTATGTAAGCTCACGATGAGCGCACTCGTGATTCCATAGTGATTTCGATCTGAATATGAGACATGAAGCTCGAAAGCGCTCATCCTGAGTTAACATAGTGTATTAGTGAATACAACGCAATGTGTACTGTATCATAATGATCCACTAAATTGAGTTTATTCTAAAAAAGAAGAAAATATGTTACGCAACATATTTTGATACACTTAAAACTAAAGTGTTCGAAATCTCTGTTTATCAGATTAAAGTGACATTTAATAATTTAAAAAAAAGCTATTTTTTGTTAATAAAATTATACAATTAAATTCTTACAACACTAACATGTTACATTTCAGCTCACAAATTGAAAGAAAAGTAAACGACAACCCACCGGAAAAGTAAACAAAAACGGTCCCTTATGAAAAACTGTACCGTTACGGCGTCGTCGTACTGTCTCCCAGATCGTCGTATGGTGGAGTGGAAAACAAAGTACAAGACACCAGTGAAGTCACAAATAACCAGCTTTAATTACCATTAATAACAGTTTATAATAAACTTGTACAATAATCCGAGCAAAATTTGCCCACAAGCAATACCAATCTCAACTAATAGAGTCCCTACAATTATAAGGCAATAACACTTTGCCACAATGCTTCAAACCTCACTTGAATAAATCGCTACTGAAACTGAAACTAAGCGCCAGCTGTCGTTGTTTAAATAGGTAACATAATTGTTCCTGAATAAACCATAATACGCGCGTCAACACTACTCGAAAACATTAGAGCGTAATTGCTTGCGGCCTTGAACACAGTGGGTGACCGGTGAAGTCTAGAACAGCCTGGATTGTTACGCATATTAAGTGTCACGTAATTGTCTTTCATCTCAAAGTAGCACTACGTACGCGCACAAACATTACAGCTGAGCTCTGCTGGGATCGGCGACAAACATGTCGAACGTTCTGTCATGGCGTAAGAGCAAAAAAGGGGTTATAAGTAGCTTTTTCTGAGACGAACAAGAAGGTTCATTTGACTGTGTACAAACAAAACTTTTCACGATAATCTTCTAATAAAGGAAAACTTTTTAAAACTAATAAACCTCAACCCGTTGTGAACGAAATGTAGGCCTACGTAGTTAAATTAACCTTAACATGTTTGCAGACATGACGTCAGACCTTAAGGAATTTAAAAATTATTCTTATGTAAATTCTTGATGGATGATTATAAAATACGTATGTCTAGAAATAATTTGTATTTGCCGATATTTAATTCTTATTTATATAAGTCAAGTACAACGAAATATTATTACCCGAAAGATATAAGATATATTGGGATTTTTATTGAGTCATGTTTCGACGATTAGAATGCTTGAGCTACTTTAGTTATGTCATTTTGCCTAAGTTAACAAACATGTCTCAATAGTTGTAATAACGAGTTGTAATAACACATGTACATAAATATAAATGTCAATTGTATAATTAAAAAAAACAAATGTAAAAAGAACAAAATTATAATAATATTATATTATTATATATGTATGTACATAGTGTTAATGTAGTTCGCCCTGACATTAGCAGTTGAGTATAATATAATAATCATTTACTATGAAATAAGCATGACTTTTTTCAACTGTATGGTAAGGCAATCATAAACGCTGTGCTGGCAGATTTAAATGCAACGTATCTTATACGGGACGGTTGTTTTGTTTTGTGTGCGCAATATTGGAATAACCGCTGTCGAATTTCCTTTATGTCTGCGGTTATTTTTATCTATTTTTATTTCTTTCCTTCAGCGTTTCTTGTACGCTCGATAAACTAGCTGTAGAAACGTCTTGTAAACTTATCTTCATAGAGTTACAAAAATTCTACATCAGCCATTCACCTGTGAAGTAAACACATCCAAATATCTTACAGTTTTACTCGTAAACATCTGTATGTTCTATTACTTAATAGATGTCAAAAACACGATTTATTTTTGAAAACACTAAACGTTACATATTTACTCTATGTCTAGGTGAGAACAATAATCCTCAAAACATGGTTGTTCACAGCAATTTAGATTAGCATTTTGGTACTCAATTAAAAGGATAAAATATATTTTAATTTATTCCTACAATATTTGGAAATACCAAAGTCGAACCTTCAAACACAAATCGAATATATCTAAAGCTGCGTAGTACCTATTTAAAAATGGGAATTAGAGTGTAGAGAAGTTATAAATTATGTTTGCAACAAACAGATCTTATCAACAAAAATTAACATTAACCGTCAACCAAAATCAACAAAATCAACAAAAATCAACGGTTATCAACATTAACCGTTGGATTATTAAAAAAAATGTTTGTAAAACATAATAAAATTTCTGTTTATGAAACCTTGTTTGTAAAAGTTAAACTGTGACAATGTAAAAATATCGGTATGGAGAACTATACATGACTCCCATGTTCCAAGATTTATATTTAAAATCATTTACGAAATGAAATGTTTCCATAGAAACTACTTCTTTCCACTTATTGCTTCATCCTTAACCACAGTACTGTGGTCACTAACGTATACCACCACACGTTATTGCACTCGATTTACACTGATGATGGCAGTCGACGGCACTGCCGAAATGTCTGGTTTTGCAGAAAAAAATTGGACTACGGCCAAACAGCCCTGGAAGGAATTTTAACAACATACTACTACTTTGTTGCCGATAACGTAGTGCACATATAAAAATTATCCCCTCCCCCTTCAACTATAATTTTAATTTATAGAAAATTACCCCCACCCCGTTCAACTAGCCTCTTCATTTATAGATATTTCATCTACGTTTCTACAGTGGATTATTAAGATCTTATCAGGATACTTTATTTATCAAAATTAAGTACTTTACTCTTGTTACAACAAAAAATGTTTCAGGTAAACTAACCCTTTCCCCGTAACCGATCTTCACCAAAATCAATAGGCCTTGAGTCTTCTACAACTTAGGCACATATGAAAAAAATTATTTGATTCTGTGTGAATTTACGGCAGTTAACGTTCGTCATGAAAAATTTTCTCTTGTTACAACATAAAATGTTGCAGGTAAACTACCCCTTTCCCTTAACCGATCTTCACCAAAATCAACAGTACCTTGAGTACTTACAACTTCAGGAACGTATACAAAAAATTATTTGATTCTCTTTGAATATGCGGCAGTTATCATTCATCATAAAAATAAAATTACCCTTTCAAAACATAAAAAGTTGCAGGTAAACTACCCTTTTCTCTTAACCGATCTTCACCAAAATTAACAGACCTTGAGTACTCTATAATTCAGGAAGGTTTGCAAAAGAATATTTGATTCTGTTTGAATTTACGGCAGTTATCGTTTCTCAGAAAAAATTACCCTTGTTAAAACATAAAATGTGGCTGGTAAACTACCCCTTTCCCTTAACTGATCTTTACCAAAAACAATAGGTCTTGAGAACTCTACAATTTAGGGCTGTATGCGAAACATTATTTGATTCTGTTTGAAGTTGCGGCTGTTATCGTTTGCCATAGAAAAAAATTACCCTTGTTAAAACATAAAACGTTGCTGGTAAACTATCCATTTCCCTTAACCGATCTTCACCAAAAACAATAGAACTCTACAATTCAGGGCTGTATGCGAAACATTATTTGATTCTGTTTGAATTTGCGGCTGTTATCGTTTGCCATATAAAAATAGACACACAGACAGACAGACACACACAAGACACTTTTCGAAAAATGACTTTTTTTCATGTTTTGAGGGTAGTACAATCAGAATCTGCAATAATCTCGACCACGATTTGTTTTGCCATCACCATACTTCCATTTCCTTATGGAACATGGAAGTAATAGAGTCACCCTATGATAAAAAGTTATGAGACTTTAATTCTGATCATGGGAACGTCACGGTAAAGTCATTTCACCACGCACATGGTCTCCAGCGTAATCCTTTGTCGTCCAATAATTTCAATTTATAACTGTGGGAATTGCTTGCTCTTGCCAGCAGCTGAGCAATACGAAGTGAGACGTATTTTCTCATTTCAAGTAATGTCTCTACCGAGAGGCTCGCTACTCTGTAGAAAGTGTACAGTATGCTACTCTTATTTGTTTACAGTATGGTGAAAGTATCTGAATGATGAAACCTTGTTTCCCTTTCATTATTATAATTTAATGACATTACGCATTGGGATACATTTACAATATAGTATAAAAAAATTAAAAAGAAAATGTGCAAATATTTTTATTATTTACTATAGTTACACGAGATTCCTACAGCAGAAACGACATCTCGTTTCATTTTCTTCTTTACGCTCTGTACAGTCCTCTGTCATTAACATTCCTGGACCCCTTAGACAACCTCTTTAGCCTGTCTCTTCGGATGTCGTTTAACGTATCTGTGATCAGTCATTGATCAGTTGGTATCAGTCTCTTACATCACGAAGCAATATCAGTGTCAAAGTCGTCCCAAAGTTTGTATAAACTATATCGTAAGGCTAGCAGTATTATCATTATTTTTTGGAAATGAACACAGTAATAATGTAAACTGGTTTTAGATAAATTACTCAATAAATTTTGTATATCCGACTTAATACACGTAGTTACCTAACCGATACGCGTAATTATCGAGAAAATAATTTTATACACAGTTTATCTAACAAATGTTGGATATGCCAAAGAGTATAAAAATGATCTTAGAAAATAAGTTTATTTTTTTAGTTTATAAATCGTTTTACATAACATTCTTATAAAGGCATACCACTGTTTGCCAATACTAAATATAAGTGTTTACTTTTTGTGATTAACGTTATTTACACAAAAACAACTTCTGGTACCACTTAATCCACTGTTTATATCGTATTGCTTATGTCTTACCATAAGTTTTAATTTTACATCCAAATACAGTAAAGTTTTAACCAATATTTTTTTATAATTAGATCTTTGAAGTATAAGTCAAATTTAAGAATATTTGTGATATGATTCATAGAAATTTTAGAAATAAACAAAGACAGATCAGAATTAAATTTTACAAGACAATTGCAATACCCACGATGATTTATGCGAGTGAGGCGTGGGTCATGACAAAAAAGGAAAGCGGCAAGATTAAGAGTGCTGAAATGCAGTTTATTCGAAATACTTTAAATTATACATTGAAAGATAGAATAATGAATTACAATATCAGAGCAAAACTTGAAGTAAAGGACATAAATGAAACTATTTCAATTTACAGAAGACAATGGTGGAATCACCTGAAAAGGATGATAGAGGATCGATTGCCAAAAGCGACACTGAACTATAAAGCCATTGGTAGAAAAGACGTGGGTCGTCCGAGAATGAGATGGGTGCTGGAACAAATTTATATAACCTAATTCTTAAAGTGGAGGAAGAGGAGAAGAAGAAGAAGGAGAAGAATTATAAGTGTAAATTGTACAATCAATGTAATCCTTTTACTTATACCCCCTATACACAAAGAAATGAACTATTTACATTTTTAATTATGACCACACAATTTCACAGCGTTTTGTTACAATCTTTCAGGTACTCAGTTCTGCAACAGCTCTTCCGAGATGTAACAGGCCCATTCATCATTAGTGACCATCTTTCCAAAATAGTCAAGTTCTAACAGCGTCAAACGTTACCCGCCATAAACTCTTATACTTTCACAGATCTTATTACATCCTAGACTACTAATGGACGTCGAATGCCTCTCCGTTAAATAAATTTTTGCAATAAATAAAAGTTTACTAAAATATTTTCTCAATACATACCTCTTGGTAATCATTATTAAAACCAAGGCTGTATTCAGTACTACGTAAACAAGGTTATATTTCTTAACCATATGGTTATACCTTAATTAGTTTACTCTCTCCCCTTACACTCTCCTGTTCTTCTCTCTCGCTCTCTGTCCCCTTCATCTCTCCCTCTTCCTCTCTCTCTTTCTCACTCTGTCTAGCTATCACTCTCTCACTCTCTGTCGCTCACTGTCTCTTCCGCTCTCTTAATTTTTCTTTCATCTAAACAATTTATTTCATTTTAGTTCTTGTTATTTCTATACCTCAAGTCCAATTAATATCTATCTTATGTTACATTTTTGATAAGTCTTCTCACCCTCGTACTTCGCCTCCTCCAGCTTCTTTCATCACATTACAACCAAAAATCTGGATTTCCTTTCATATTTCTACTTAACACTCCACCTGACTTTATATGGTATGTAGAAATTAACCTTTGAATTAATATTACAATGTAATTTATAACCGTGCATATTATTAACGTGTATGGCGATAAAAAGTGATATTTTAAAAGTTGAAAAAGTTTTGTTAAATTTTGATACAAAAATTTAAAGACAGCTATTGAATAAATTTGATGATGCACTTGTATTATTTGTTTAGGTGTTTCACATACGATCCTCACCGACGTTTGGAGATAACGATTTTATTTGCTACTTTTTGTGTAATTTATTTGTTACTTCCTAGAGTAATCTGCAGTGTTCTTATTTTTATTTTTTTATTTAATGTTCCCTAGCATTTTATAATTAAAAGCTAATTATGCTGTAGGAAGCAGCTGTTTTCTACTGTTATATTTAACAGCAAAGTATTACTAAAATTTTACTCGATTACAAGAGTATTTATCACACCACAGTCAAAATATTATACAATGAAAATTTTACTTAACCTTTCTTTTAGTCTTCGTAGAACTCAAAAACACCTTCTCATGTTGAATAAGCAGGAATGAACATGATGCGTTCCGACGTAAGCATCCTTATATTAGTTTTGGTTAATATTATCAATTATTTTCGAAGGTAAAATTATTCTTTTGAACATGAATACCTTAAAATTTTAAATTATGAATTTATAACTTTATATCCTTGATTCTGTAAAACTGGGGCCATCAACCATCTGGATTATTGAAAAATGTTATCTATTCAAGACAGTATGCATACCAAGAAATTAAGACGAAAATTAGAGGAATGGGCTTTTCAAACTTAACTTAAATCAAAAATGGCTATAGCAACAATGCTTATAAATAATGCTTATACATTGTGTAAATATATTTTATTATTTTTTCAGCGACTTTCTACGTGTCATTTGACGTTTAGGCTTACGATTATTAGTAGGTTGTTGTATGCAGTTTCCAGTGCATTACAAATTAAATTCAAATCTGATGTTTATTCACTTTAATTATATCACTTGCTATTAAATGTGTAACTTCATCGTTTTGTACGATAAATTGTTGTTATTTTATTCTTTCTCAATTTTCTTTTTTAAAAAACATAAAGGTTTACAGTGCTACATTGCGAAAAAATAAAGCGTATATTCACAAACAGGGATCGTTCGTGTACAGTGAATAAAAAAGTTTATATTCTTTCAGGTTTTCTCTTGGATTTCTTTTAATTTTACTGACGTTTCAAACAAACGCAATATATTTCAGGCGAGTCAAGTATGGTTGACATGTATAGTTTCATTAAGTCACTGTAGAGCGCGCTGGTGGAGTAGAAACAAAAGTGCTGACTGTCTCGCACGGTTCACATCACATATTACCTCACGTGTGAAAATTTACTCTCGTGTTATAACTCGCAAACCTCGTGTTTATTCTATAACAGGATTCTGCTAGTACATACTTTAATATTCTAATTTTTTTTTCTCTATGATCGATATAAGACCTGTAGTTTTACAATTAACGAAATATGCATTTGAAATTCTACTACTACTACTAATACTACTACTGTTACTTATTACTACTACTACTACTACTACTACTACTACTACTACTACTGTAACGTTCTGTGTAGTCGTTACATATAATTTAAAACTTTAAAACTAGGCATTTAACCTAGATGGAATCAAAAGTGTGCTGGACCCAGACTGACAGTATTCGGAATTAAATTCTTCTTTAACATTAACAAGTTATCGTTTATTTTTGTATCCTAGTCTTACAGGTTTTACATACGTTCAAACAATTGATATTGTATTCTGTTAGCAGTGTCAATCCAGAATAATTACTCACACATTTTATTTTAATCATCAAAATAACTTATAAGAAAACACAATAACTGATTCGATAATTTTACATAAGAGTTACAACTGTAATACTGTAGTGGTGCCTTTCAAATTGAATCATAATTCATAGCATAAAAATAAGTAGGATAAAAGTTATTAATATTCAACACATGTTCATACAGGCCACCATATCTTTTGTTTAAAGAGAAAAAAAGGTTACAAGAGACTGCCAAGGATTATTGTTATTACTAAAACTCCACTTAAAGCACATTCTCACAGGCTCTGATCAAGAAAATTGGCAATATACATATGCTTCAGACAGCTGATAATAACTGTGATTTAGATTAAATTTAAATTTTTCTGATTATGTGACATCATTATTTTAATGAATCTGACTATAATTGAAAAAATCAATATTCCATTATTAGATATTGATTTATGAAGTTATCATGCCTTACAATACTTAAATGTGCAGTTAATCGCTATACATTCAGTCAGGTACAAATTTAAATTGCCTTTACATTTCTAGTCATCAGTATTAATCACTTCTTGAACTAACTAAACGTTTTTTTTCTACTTGATTGAAAGAACAATTGCATTTATGTATATAACAATATAAATTGGAGCTAAGGGAACCTTATACAGAAACAGGATCTATCATATATGAATACTTAAACAAGTTAGACTATCAGCCTGTCCTTTCACTTGTAACTGCAGGAATGTAGTTGTAATTGATGAATGGAAGTTTTTCACCTGATATTTTGATGCACGAGGTGTTCACTGGTGACCCGTAGTGAAGCTAATGAAACGTAGTGAAGTTAATGACGAAGTGTGTGTAAAGTTGCTGTTTCTAGAGGACGGTCCTTGTAAATTTTGTAGTGAGTCCATGTAGCTGACGGCGTGGGCAGGGAGTACCTTGGTTAATGTCTCCGCTGATGATGTCCGGTGTCATGACATCATCCAGCCCCGCGTTCTTCCGACGAGTCGAGAACCCTAGAACAGTTTATTATTTGTAACTGGGCAGTCACCCAATATAATTACCCCGACTATCACACTTCTACTCGCACCAGAACTCAGTCATTGACCATAGTAGAGCTAGATAATTCACACTTTGCATTTCCCCTAGCATTAGCAAAATTCCAAAATTTTCTTTAATTACATTCCATTTGCTTCTAATTTAATTCTTTTTTAAATCTTTCGATAATTCGTTGAATACAGATTTAATGCTCTTTTTAGATTTTACGATTACAATTCTATAATTAGTTAAGTGCAAGGTCAGCATTTGTTTCCCAGATACGGGAATAAAATGTGGAACACACGCGCGCGCGCGCGCGCGCGCGCGCATTAACACACCTACTCGTATTCTTTCCTTATTCTCACACTTTTAAAACATAACCCCATTATTAATATTATTTGTACAAAGTAACAGTCCTCACCTGAGACACTCTACGAGATTATTGACTCATAGTTGAACACAGCGAAGGCAATGGCGGAAAAAACAAACCCAGCCGCCAGACCACGAAGAGCTCTGTCGAAAGGCGAAGAAGAGAGTGATACTCAGTAACCGTATTATTCAACCCAGGAGGATTCACGAAAGCAAGCTTAAAATTGTTAAGCAGCTGGACTGGCTGCCTACTGTATCGCGTCACCGTTGCCAAGCGGTAAACTTGATTTCGTCGTCGCTGCTATATACCTTGCGCGAGCACAGCACAGTTATCTCACTCTAGCTGCCGAAGCGCGACAAATGACTGGCCGCGGGATTTGAATGTCGATTTCATTGCTTCGGCACACTACTACTACTAATACTACTACTACTACTACTACTACTACGACTACTACTACTACTACTACTACTACTACTACTACTACTACTACTACTACTACTACTACTGCTACTACTGACCACGGACAGGAAGAAAAACATCTCAATGGAAGTGAATTCTGGCCTGTCCAAACTACGGGAGGCGTTAGAAGTCCTCGAGTCCCTGCGAACACCCAAGCAGGTGAAGGGAGCAAACCTTGCCACACAGAGGGACGAGGGCCAAGAAAGTGGGGCTTCGTCATCTGCGGGAGGTGGCAGTAAGCGAGCTGCCACCAGCCCCCTTCCACAGAGGACCACAGATAAGAAGAAGTTTAAAGAAGACACACCCACTGCATGGCAGACGGTGCAGTCCAGGAGATCAGTCCGTGAAGCGAAAAGACGGCTACAGAAGAAGGAGCCCGGGAAGGAGAGCAAGGCCCCGGCGACCACGCAGAGGAGCAGGACGCATCCACCGAAGGCTCGACCCGAGGCTTTGCTCATCAAGCCTGCAGAAGGGAAGAAATTTGCGGAGGTCCTGACACAGATCAGGAGAGATGCCAACCTGCAGACGACAAGAACCGAAATCAGTTCCGTCCGCCGGACTCACTCTGGGGTTGTTCTCCTGGAGTTAGGATCTAAGACCACCAATAAGGAGGGCTTCTGTGAGGCGTTGCGGGGAGTGTTGGGCGAGTCTGCTTCTGTCCGCAGCCTGGAACCCAGGACAACCAAGAGTTAAGGGAGTTGAGATAAGGGACCTTGACTGCCTCACAACAGAAGAGGAGGTCCGTAATGCCGTCAAAAGCGATGCAGATGTCCTGGCTGGGGACATGAGAGTGACCCTGATGAAGGCAAACATCCAGGAGCAGAAAATGGCGATTGTGGAGCTGGGGGAGCAAGGAACTGCTAAACTCCTCGAAACTGGCCGCATAAAGATCGGATGGGTGTACGGCAGAGTGCGCCGAAGAGCCCTGGTGATGCGCTGTTACGCCTGCTTTGGTTTTGGCCATCGACAGGCGGACTGCAAAGGGCCCGACAGAAAGAAGGCAGGTATATGCATACAGTGTGACTCTGCAGGCCATCTGAAAAAAGACTGCCAAGTAGAGCCGAGGTGTTTCCTCTGCGAGGAGCGCGGTTTGGACCCCGATGCTCTGAAACATGTTCCTGGGTCGTGTATCTGTGCGGTCTTTCGACAGGCGCTTGGGAGGGCTCAGAACAGGCTTGGCCGATGAAGATTCTCCACGGAAAACTGCATAGGAGCAGGACGGCGGACGCCCTCCTGGAGCAGCTGAAGCTGGACAAGGTGCCAATCTTCTGATCATCAGCGAGCAGCACCACGATAGAGAGGAACCGGGATGGTATGCTGACTTACTCGGGACGGCTGCAATCTGGATTCCCATCCCGATCGTGCCGTTTCCTTCAAGCCATGGTGCCGGAAGTGGTTTAGTGTGGGTGAGATGCGAGGACTCACTTATGTGAGCTGCTACCTCACCCCTAACGAGACCATCCACGAATTTCGTGAGAAAGTGGACAAATTGGAAGACACGATTCGTGAGATGGAAGGACCATGCGTGGTCGCTGGATACTTCAACGCCAAAGCGGTGGAGTGGGGAATGCCTGCGACGTGCGCCAGGGGACGGTAGGTGTTAGAGATGGCAGCAAGAGTCGGGTTCGTGGTGGTCAATGTGGGAGGTATCTCAACTTTTAGGAGACCTGGTTGCGCCGAAACGATCCCGGACATCACTTTGGTATCCGACGCATTGGCGCACAGCGTCATGAACTGGGAGGTGTTGGAAGATTATATTGGTAGTGATCACCAGTATATCACTTTCACCCTGCGGAGAGTTCAGCATTCGCCCATGGCTGGACCCAGTCGAATACCTGGCTGGAACATGTCGAAACTGGACGAGGATTTGTTGCAGGATGTCATCGCGATCAGAAAGGAGGCGGTGATGAACAGCTTGAGTTCGACAGCGGAAGTCGTCGGTGCGACAATGCGCCTCATACGGAACGCCGGCGATGTGTCTATGCCCAGGAGAGCGGGACGCCGCGGGGGGGGGGGGAAGACAGTGGCGTACTGGTGGACAGACGAGATTGCTGACCTCAGGAGACGTTGCTTGCGCTCGCGTCGTATGGCGAACAGAAACAGACGGAGAAACGCGAATACAGCAGCCGAAGCGCAAGAAGAATATCGGCTTGTTAGAAAAAGACTGAAGGAGGCCATCAACAGAAGCAAGCGGTTCAAGTGGGAGACCCTCAGGAGTAATCTAGATTCTGATCCCTGGGGTCTTGGGTACAGGCTTGTAATGAGCAGACTTGGAGCCCGGCCACGTAGCCCAAGGATGGATGAAAATCAGATGCGCTTCATCGAGGACGGTCTGTTTCCTCGTCACGCACTGAGGGATCGAGAGGAATACCCAGGCCAATTGGAAGACGTCCCGAATTTCAGTGAGGAAGAGCTATCATTAGCTGCTAGCTCCCTGCGCAACAAGAAGGCACCAGGGCCGGATGGTATACCTGCGGAAGTGCTGAGGGTGGTTGCTAGATCCTGCCTCCAGTTGCTACTTAATATGTACAACCGCTGCCTCAAAGACGGAGTCTTCCCGAAGAAGTGGAAGATCCAGAGACTAGTCTTAGTCAGCAAAGGGAAGGGCGACCCGCATTCCCCGTAGGAATACAGGCCTCTTTGTTTGCTGGACACAGTGGGGAAACTACTGGAACGTCTACTCAGGCCTCGCCTAGTAGCGGCTATTCGGGATGCGGGAGATCTGTCAGCGAGGCAGTACGGGTTCAGAACGGCCAGATTCACCATGGAAACCATACAGGAGATCTTGAATGCCGTCCAGGTGGCCTAGCGGGGTAATCACTTCTCCAGAAGTACGGTGCTACTCGCTACACTGTACGTACGCAACGCCTTTAATTCGGCCAGGTGGACAGACTTGCTAGCGGCTTTGGAGGACGTCTTTCAAGCGCCGGACTACCTGCTCCGGATAAAACGAAGTTACCTGAGGGACAGGGAGCTCCGGTACGACACAGCAGATGGGCCACGCAGCAGAGAAATAACAGCAGGCGTAGCTCAGGGCTATATCTTGGGCCCCGACCTGTGGAATGCATTCAATGATGGAATCCTCCGGATGGAGATGCCAGATGATACCTTTCATCAGCATATGCTGATGACGTGGCTGCCGTGATCACCGCGAGAGACGCAGAGGAGGCGCAGCGCATGCTGCACCAGGTCATGCGCAGGGTCCGCACCAGGAAGGAAGAACAAGGTCTGAGCCTTGCGACGGAGAAGAGAGAGATTGTGCTACTCACTCGACGATGTATACCCACAATCACACAGTTCGTGGTGGGGGAAAAGGCGATAACATCAAAGCTAGCGGTGAAGTATCTAGGCGTGCACCTGGATACTAAGCTCTCCTATTGGGAGAAAATCCGATGTTCCTCGGAGAAAGCCGCTTAGGTCGTTGCTGCGCTGAGCAGGCTAATGGCAAATGTCGGAGGCCCAGCTGCGGGAAGACGGCGACTGCTGATGTCGGTGACCAACTCGATTCTCATCTACGGATGCGAGGTCTGGGCCGACCCACTGAAGCAAGAAAAATACCGCAAGCAGATGGCCGCGGTACAAAGAAGAGGAGCACTTCGAATTGCAAGCTCCTACAGAACGGTGTCGGAACCACCAGTGTTGGTCGTCGCTGGAGTAATGCCAATAGATCTGTTGGCTAAGGAGAGGAGGAGGGTCTACAAGACCAAGGAAGACTTGGGGATCGTAGAAGCAAGAACAGTGGCCAGGGCACACTCCATGTGGAGCTGGCAACTACGATGGGAGCAGGAGAGTCGAGCTAGGTGGACGGTGAGGTTGATTGGGAACCTCCCTGAATGGGTGGACAGAACCCACGGCAAGGTAGATTATTACCTTACTCAATTCCTGACATGGCATGGTTATTTCTGTTCATACCTGCGAAGGATGGGTAAGATGGAGGATCCGTCGTGCGTGTACGGCGACTCAGACTCTGATGACGCTCATCACACGAGTGTCAACGGTGGGTGCTGGAGAGGCGAGGACTGGAATCGGAGATTGGCTCCATGACGCCTGATAACATCATAGGCGTCACGCTCAACAGCAAAGAGAACTGGGACATGGTTGTGACCTTCGTGAGGATGGTCCTAAGGCAGAAGAAGCCTGAACTGGGCCCTCTCACAAGTCGATGATATAGACAAAGCTGTAGGAGCCCAGTAGGGGCAATACGAGATGCCACCCTGAAGCCATACGAATAGTTGTTCCAGGGGGGGGTTCTCTGCCTGTAAAGTGGAGGTTTTTTTGGTGGGTGCGAGTCCCACACACCGGGAGACTCCCGGTGTCTCCTGATGGTGTATAATGCATTTTCCTCCCCCCGCAAAAAAAAACTACTACTATTACCACTACTACTACTACTATTGCTACTACTCATACTACTACTACTACTACTACTACTACTACTACTACTACTACTACTACTACTACTACTACTACTACTACTACTACTACTACAATACCTTCTGCTCTTGTCACTCTCAAATCCGAAAATTTGTTTATCGACTTCGTGTTGGGACGGATTTCGATAAATGACTTTTAGGAGTCTGTTGAGACATCTCAAAATCTGGTCCAATATTAAATCACATACAGTAGGTCATATAATACTCGCAGCCTTGAAATTGAGACCGTCTAACACAAATGTACCGACCGACAGTAAAGTTGTTTTGTATTCCAAACGGATCAGAGACAACGTCGTTAGAAAACGCATCCCGAATACAAATTTGTGTAAGAACTGGCCGTACAGATAATTCTCAATTTCACTGACATTTCTTTGCTCTCCGTTAACGTCGATGAAAGATGAAGACTTTTTACATTAATATTATGAACTTTAAAGCAAGACCACCGAACGTACAGGCAACACTACGCTAAACATATTTAAAGCGGTCCAGGTCACTGTATGATAATTGTATATAATTTACCTTAATTTCCGTCCAGTGACGTCAAGCGTAATTTGTATTTGGTTACGCGTTTCAGGCCATGTGGCCCATCCTCAGACCATCACTCCAAGAGGAGCTCGTTAAAAAATAAAAAATCCACATAAAACAAACACATAATAAATAAATGCAAAAATATATTAATATAAATGTTTTAATATATTTTTGTATTTATTTATTATGTGTTTGTTTTATGTGGATTTTTTATTTTTTAACGAGCTCCTCTTGGAGTGATGGTCTGAGGATGGGCCACATGGCCTGAAACGCGTAACCAAATACAAATTACGCTTGACGTCACTGGACGGAAATTAAGGTAAATTATATATAACACTACGCTATCGTATTTCTGATTTATTATTACATTGTAATTAGTAAAACGTTGCACACAAAACAGTTTAAAATACGTAAGTAATTGAAATCTACACTACTTTATATACTACTATGGTGACGAGGGTAATCTAAGAAATATATTGCAACGTCTATCCTTATTCCTTGAGTAATACAGAAAATGACTTATTAGATAACAGTGCTACTGCGTTATAAATCATAAGTCGTTTTACTTTATACAATATTTTGAACCATAAAACTGTGTAAATAAGAATAATTTTTACAACTAATATTCAAACGAATTTATTCAAAGCAATCTTTTGTTTTTGCGTATGAGCCACTGTGGGCTACGTTTGGTTCAACTGGTTCCTCCCTTCTTCTCCTCTCTCTTCCTCTTCTCCCACATCTCCTTCATTCTTGATCGATGTCTCTCCCTCATTTCGCCTGTCCTCCTCTTGGGTTTTCCCTGAAAACCTTTGCCAATTTTAATTTATTTCCAATTTTAATTTATTTTTAAGTAGCAAGTATTTTTTAATGTCTTCTTAAGTAATCTGGAGTTCTTCCATGAATTTGTCTGTTTCTTTGAATGACGTATTGGACATCTTAAGCTTTTTAAAATAGTTGAAAAGCTTCCCTGTTAGTCTGTCAGAATTTATTCTTTGAGCATCTCCGTAGAAAGTAATTCTTATTTTTCTAATTACGTCTGAGATTTTCTCATCACGTGTGTTTAGCTCATTGAAATAATTTTTTTGTTAATATTAATTTCGTGAATTAATATTAAGACGATGGTCCGTGTGAATGTGTATCCTGTAAGACCAACATTTTCCTCAGATAATTAATGCTTTTAAAAAAGTGTCTCAACTGTGACATTCTGAGCTAAACAGGCCTTATTGACTAGTGTCCATATAGATATATATTGGTGGTTAATTTTAGACTAGCATTCTTCTTATTTTTCTTTTAGGACTAAAAGTCTAAGTAAGTTTTTAACCTTCTGTACTACAAACAACCATTTTCTTTTATCCTCAGTAACTGTCCTCAGGTCACAAATTACGCGTTTTTCTTAAATACGTTGCTTAAATTTTCCATAAGTGGCTCTACATCCGCCAGCCACTTTTTTCTTAGTCTTCTTTTTTTCTGGTTTGACGTTCAATTAAAAACTCCTTAATTTGCCATTGTATATTTGGTCACTCCACAATTGGCATTTCGTTGTTTGCGGACAATCAGGCTATTCTGACGACTCTGAAAACAGTTACAGATGGATATACATTTGTTAAATCAAATCTCCAAAGACTCTGGATTGCAAATATCTACAATTAATACCAAGGTGATGAGGCTTTCCGTGGAACTGATCCCGTATGGGCCAAAATTGTTATAGATGGTGCTGTCCTGGAACAAGTTTGCAATTTTGAATACCTGGACTCCAGTGTGTCTTAAAATGCAAGCAACGACGTTGTGAATAACTTTCATAACTTCAACCTTATGTGCGTTACCATTAGGGAAACCCTTACGTCAACACGTAAAGAAACACGTCTAAAATTCTACATTCCAAAACTCTTCCCTCACTTCTTTATGGGTTTGAGAATTGGACTTTAACTAAAGGCCAGGCCAGTCGCATCCAAGCGGGTTAAATGAGATTTCTAAGGAACGTGGCAGGGTATACTCTCCATGATCATAGAAAAAACACAGATATACGGCAGGAACTGAATATTATGAGTATACTCGACAGGATCGCCCGGTATCGGGTGAATTGGTGGGAACATCTTTGCCGAATTGATGACTGCCGCATCCTCAAAGAACTATGGAACTATAAGCCGAGGGGACGGAGAGGTGTGTGGCGTCCGAGGAAGCCCTGGAGCGACCAACTCTAATCTTTGCCTATTTGAGACCAGAACAAACCATCTTTCTTGGTTTATCCTTGAAGATGATGATGACGATGATTTTGTCATTGTCATCCTTCTTCGTATCTGGATGTTTTTTCGTAGTTATTTTGTTCTGCCTAACGTTCTTGATTAATCTTAGAAAATACTTAGGTTATTATTTTTTCGTTTTTATTTAATAGGCTACATTACTTTGCCGTATGACGATACTGTTTTGGTTGTGATGTAATATATCCTTTTATATGTTTTTTAAAAAGTTCATAACTTATAGTTTTTGATGCGCTCGCGTATATCCAGACACATATGTTTTTATTATAAGTACGAATAAAATAAAACCTTCATGAAACATAGACATAAAGAAGAGACAGGAAGAAGAGACATAGTGAAAAGATGAACGAGTATTGGATAACGAAGTGAAAAAGGAATAAAGAATTGAAATTGGCATGTGTTCCTCAGATGGCCGATACAAATAGAAAAAAAAAACTTGATAAAACGGACAGGTCTAACAATACATTAAGTTACACAAGTAATTGTGTGTACCGTTGATAAAGCATTCTAATTGAAAACCTGCTAATAAAAAGTACCTGTCTTTTATGATGTGCACGTATTTGTTGTGTTTTATTGGAAGATGATTGTTTTGAAATGTTACACCTGTCAGACCTTTGACGAAGACACGCTAGTTTACTCAAAAATTCATTACATAGTTTCCCGTGTGCAAACAGTACATCGCTGCTCAGTAATATTTCACACCGCATGATGTGTACGTATCAAATCAGACCGTAATTCTCGTAACCATATGTCAGTTTACTCGGCAGTGTATCAGCGTAATACGGAGCTCAGTACATCACATAATGTTACGTGTGATATGATTCCACGCTCCCATCACGCTTCGCCTCGAGTTACTCCTGATGTGTTCTAAATTATAAACGTCAGTTCTCCTTTTGTATTAACGCTTTTTCTACCACTAAGGCTGTGTAAATCTTTTGATATGAATTATGAGAAAAGTCTTACAAATTATTTGAATTTTTGGATCCTGCTGAGCAATTGGTTCTCATCACATTTTTAATGAATGATGCACAAAGATACGCCTAATCTTAAAATATCATTAATGTAGGCGTTTGTTATATCGTGTGTTTGCGTGAGTGTGAGTAACTGAGTGCACTATATACAGTTCGAATGGGTAGAGACCCGGAGGTTTTGGAATTATATAGTGACGCATTAAACTCGTGGACTCTGCAAGCACACTATACCCTCCCAGAAAGATTTGGGGTTGTCCTAATCTACCTACAGCATGTGTAACCAGCAGCCCCCACGAATCCATTCCTCAACACGTGAACTCCAGGAGGACAGCCCCCCGGTCGGGCTTATTCATGTTTCCATGTTACCATTTTTGAGTACGGCGCTGATTAATACGCCGACCCCCGAAGCCCAGAATGGTCACGGTCCCGACTACCGAGTTCGAACCTAAGGGGTCTCCCTCGGAGGTCTACGACTTTTCCTCCAGCTTCCGGCGCGGTAAGGAAATACTAGATACCGTATCTCCCCATCTCTCTCTAACCAACGTAGAGTTGAGTCTACTCCACCGACTCAACGAAGACTAGTTCGTTTTCAGGGGATAACGATTGGTCTGAGCCCACGAAGCTACTATGTTTCCTCTGTGCTTGAAAAGAACATCACGGAGTGGCGTGAGCGGTATAACACACCAGGGACTGGCTATCCTGGATTCCGTTCGGTATACGGTACTGGGCTAAAGACGCACCCTCGCCCTTCACTTGGTCGACATGCGTATTTCCCAACCAACACTGCCGATGCCATCAAAGGTCAGGTTACCCCCTGCACTCGAAAGCAGTGCATGTCTGGGTGGGGTCTCGGTTCCATGGAAGGCCACTCGCAGTGGTCCCTACGGGTCACGCAGGTCTGGCCTGTCCCCCCCCCCGTGGCGGATGCGTGTGTTTCGGGTTCACCCGCCAATTTCCCAAATAACGGGTTCCCTTTGGGCTACTCGCCAAGGAAGAGAGCCTTGGTTCCCGAAACACAGCGCTACTTGGGTCACTACATCTCCGTGTAGCTACTTTACCAAGGCGCTGGAAGCCCTGGCTTCCTTTCGCCCCCGTTACTAGGCTTCACTGCACTTATGTGGTAGGTACATCCAGGGAAGATAAGTTTAGCCCGTTCCAACAGCTCCTATCCAGCCGAAGGAACAGCTACACCCCAGTGCGACTTGTAACGCAGTGTGTACTCGTGGGAGGACGACAACAGAAGGGAGCCACCGGTAACGGCGGTAATTGTACCCAACCTCTTGCGCGTGGGGAAAAGCCCCATCCCCTCCCCACAGAAGAGTGCACTGTATACAGATTAAACAATGTAGGCGGGGGTATAAATACGAAAAAAGACAGCTGTCCAGCAGTTGTTAGGTATTTCAACCTCCACTAACAGATAAAACAGATCCATTTTATTTTACATTGTTTTGTATTTTAATCTTATATTTCTATTCTTGTATGCAGTGGCTTATTTGGAATGACTTATATTGTTATGAAACGTTTTTTCAACAGTAGTTACGTATACATTGCTAACATATTTTACAATATTTAATTGGAAATTGTATTATGTTGTTTAGCTTCTGAGGATGATCCCAGAGTAGAGAGATCGAAACGTCAAGCGACAAAAACATTACGATGGAAGTAGTCTGGATACAGGATTACGATGGGAGTAGTCCGGATACAGGATTACGATGGGAGTAGTCCGGATACAGGATTACTATGGGAGTAGTCCGGATACAGGATTACGATGAGGTAGTCCGAATAGAGGATTACGATGGAAGTAGTCCGGATACAGGATTACGATGGGATCAGTCCGAATACAGGATTACGATGGGAGTAGTCCGGATACAGGATTACGATGGGAGTAGTCCGGATACAGGATTACGATGGGACAGGTCCGGGTACAGGATTACGATGGGAGTAGTCCGAATAGAAGATTACGATGGGAGTAGTCCGGATACAGGATTACGATGGGAGTAGTCCGGATACAGGATTACGATGGGAGTAGTCCGGATACAGGATTACGATGGGAGTAGTCCGAATAGAGGATTACGATGGGATCAGTCCGGATACAGGATTACGATGGGAGTAGTCCGTATACAGGATTACTATGGGAGCAGTCCGAATAGAGGATTACGATGGGAGTAGTCCGGATACAGGATTACGATGGGAGCAGTCCGAATAGAGGATTACGATGGGAGTAGTCCGGATACAGGATTAAGATGGGAGTAGTCCGGATACAGGATTACGATGGGAGTAGTCCGGATACAGGATTACGATGGGAGCAGTCCGAATACAGGATTACGATGGAAGTAGTCCGGATACAGGATTACGATGGGAGTAGCCCGTATACAGGATTACTATGGGAGCAGTCCGAATAGAGGATAACGATGGGAGTAGTCCGGATTCAGGATTACGATGGGAGCAGTCGGAATAGAGGATTACGATGGGAGTAGTCCGGATACAGGATTAAGATGGGAGTAGTCCGAATACAGGATTACGATGGAAGTAGTCCGGATACAGGATTACGATGGGAGTAGTCCGTATACAGGATTACGATAGAAGTAGTCCGGATACAGGATTACGATGGGAGTAGTCCGGATACAGGATTACGATGGGAGTAGTCCGAATAGAGGATTACGATGGAAGTAGTCCGGATACAGGATTACGATGGGATCAGTCCGGATACAGGATTACGATGGGAGTAGTCCGGATACAGGATTACGAAGGGATCAGTCCGGATACAGAATTACGATGGGAGTAGTCCGGATTCAGGATTACGATGGGATCAGTCCGGATACAGGATTACGATGGGAGTAGTCCGTATACAGGATTACTATGGGAGCAGTCCGAATAGAGGATTACGATGGGAGTAGTCCGGATACAGGATTACGATGGGAGCAGTCCGAATAGAGGATTACGATGGGAGTAGTCCGGATACAGGATTAAGATGGGAGTAGTCCGGATACAGGATTACGATGGGAGTAGTCCGGATACAGGATTACGATGGGAGCAGTCCGAATACAGGATTACGATGGAAGTAGTCCGGATACAGGATTACGATGGGAGCAGTCCGAATAGAGGATTACGATGGAAGTAGTCCGGATACAGGATTACGATGGGAGCAGTCCGAATAGAGGATTAAGATGGAAGTAGTCCGGATACAGGATTACGATGGGAGCTGTCAGAATAGAGGATTACGATGGAAGTAGTCCGGATACAGGATTACGATGGGAGCAGTCCGAATAGAGGATTACGATGGAAGTAATCCGGATACAGGATTACGATGGGAGCAGTCCGAATAGAGGATTACGATGGAAGTATTCCGGATACAGGATGACGATGGGAGCAGTCCGAATATAGGATTACGATGGAAGTAGTCCGAATACAGGATTACGATGGGAGCAGTCCGAATAGAGGATTACGATGGAAGTAGTCCGGATACAGGATTACGATGGGAGCAGTCCGGATAGAGGATTACGATGGAAGTAGTCCGGATACAGGATTACGATGGGAGTAGTCCGGATAGAGGATTACGATGGAAGTAGTCCGGATAGAGGATTACGATGGGAGCAGTCCGGATAGAGGATTACTATGGAAGTAGTCCGGATACAGGATTACGATGGGATCAGTCCGGATACAGGATTACGATGGGAGTAGTCCGGATACAGGATTACGATGGGAGCAGTCCGGATACAGGATTACGATGAGAGTTGTCCGAATAGAGGATTACGATGGGAGCAGTCCGAATAGAGGATTACGATGGTAGTAGTCCGGATACAGGATTACGATGGGAGCAGTCCGAATAGAGGATTACGATGGAAGTAGTCCGGATACAGGATTACGATGGGGGCAGTACGGATAGAGGATTACGATGGAAGTAGTCCGGATACTGGATTACGATGGGAGCAGTCCGGATAGAGGATTACGATAGAAGTAGTCCGGATACAGGATTACGATGGGATAAGTCCGGATAGAGGATTACGATGGGAGTAGTCCGGATAAAGGATTACGATGGGAGCAGTCCGGGTACAGGATTACGATGGGAGTAGTCCGGATACAGGATTACGATGGGAGCAGTCCGGATATAGGATTACGATGGGAGTTGTCCGAATAGAGGATTACGATGGGAGCAGTCCGAATAGAGGATTACGATGGAAGTAGTCCGGATACAGCATTTACCTGCAATGCAACTTACTCTCAAAACGACTTTGGCAAAGTTGATTACGATGGAAGTAGTCCGGGTACAGGATTTACCGGCAATGCATCTTACTCTCAGAACGACTTTGGCAAAGTTAATTACGATGGGAGTAGTCCGGATACACGATTTACCTGCAATGGATCTTACTCTCAAAATGACTTTGGCAAAGTTAATTACAATGGAAGCAGTCCCGATACAGGATATACCTGCAATGCATCTTACTTACTCTCAAAACGACTATCGCAAAATTAATTTTACGTAACGCGATATTAAAGTAAGTATTTATTTAAAAATATATTACTCGCAGGTTTGCATACGAAAGTACGAATGCGTGTGTACTTGGATGTCTATGTATGTACATACGCATGTAAATAAATATGTTTGTACATACACACGCACGTAAAAGAATATCCGCAACCCACAACTGGAGATGTTTTCAAAGCCATCCCATCTGAGTCTCATTTTCATCTTCCGTAACACCGTCCACTGAATTATTAGGTTCACATGTTTGCAACAACCTCATCATTTTTGAAATACAGATTGTCACCGGACAAAATCCTTGCCGCATGACAAATGGCGCCAATCGTACACTCTAGTGTTTTTGGTGGCCCTAAAAAGAACCTGGTGGCGAGAAAGCCGATGTTGGTCGTGCCGCGCTGAGATGTTCGCGGCTGCGCCCGCTGTTCGTGGCGCACTGCAGTCCTCCTCTTATTTCGGCATCGGTTGTAGAGTCGGCTGCCGGCCCAGTGACGTCCATCGCTGGCGCGGAACGGGAGTGCGAAGACGCAAGAACGGCGGCGGTCCTATTCTTCGGTTGTTCCTTCCGGCTGACTTCGCCTCGATGTCGTCCGGGAGAGGAGAGGAGATGAAGTGCGTCCGATGGCGTGGCGATGAAGAGTGCCTAAAATTACACAATACAACTGGGGGTTGCGCGGGTCGCGAGTAGTCCAGTGTCCCGAGTCTCAGCAAGGACTCCTGCCACTGGGCCAGTTGTTTTTGTTGTTATATAATTTTATCTATTTAGGGGGGGGGGGTCTGAAGCGACCTGCGATTGGTGGATTATACCACCGGGACTAATAGACGAGGTCGCTTCCAGGACTCACCTGGTCGCGGGGTGTATTTTCCAAGTCCGGCAATGAGGGAATTGTGGGTCACTCTGTCGGAACGAACATAGAATCTACGCGCCAGGCGTCTCACGGTGTCATCAAGAGAGCGGACACCGAGCCTCTCCTCAAAAGACGAGAAGAGTACCTAGATACTCTACTAGGAGCTGGAGCGTTGATCTATGACCACGAGCCAGGTATCCCCAAACAGGACAGGAGTAGGTAATCACGGGCAACACTTACGAGTTGACTATGAGCTTACCTAGCCGGGGGGTCATTGCCGGATTAGATAGCACGGGCCAGAGTCTACTGTGTTGCGCCGAAGCGCGTTGTCGGATGTAGTTTGTATGGATTCGCCAGGTGAGTCGGGAATCCACGTGGAGCCCGAGGTACTTGACGCTGTTGGTCCAGGGCACCTCGACGGGGCCTACTTTAAGCGGCCGAGGCCGCTTGCATTTGCGCGAGAATATTACCGCGGCGCTCTTGGAAGCGTTAACGGCAACTCTCCACTCATCGGTCCACCCGACATACGCGTCGAGTTGACGCTGGAGCTTAATTGCCGCATAGCTTGCGTTCGGCTCTGAGGCAAAGGATGCAGTGTCGTCCGCGAACAGCGACAACTTTACTCCAGGAACTCGGAGCGTGTCGTTGACAAACAGCGAGAACAGGAGAGGCCCAAGGACACTTCCCTGAGGGACGCCAGCGGTAATATGCCTCTCCGAAGAGAGAGCGTGGTCTATTCTCACTCGGAAGCTACGGTCTCGCAGAAAGCTGCCGATCAAGTGAACGTAGCAATCTGGAAGAAGGACTTCCGTGAGTTTGTAAAGGACACCCTCGTGCCACACACGGTCAAAGGCTTTCTCTACGTCTAGGAAGATCGCAGTCGTCTGTTTGCCCTGGCATCCAGCCTCGGTAATGCATTCCACGAGTCTCATCAACTGATGAGTCGAGGAGTGCAGCTCACGAAAGCCGGGGATCAGCACGTCTAGTCTTTCTAGATGGTCGCGGATCCTACGCTGGATCAGTCGCTCGAAAACCTTGGACGTTGCGGACAAGAGGCTGATGGGTCTGAGGTTTTCCACGCAAGAAGAATTCTTTCCCGGCTTGGGTATCACTATTACTGTAGCCGTTTTCCATTTCACCGGAAAGTAGGCCAGTCTGAGGCATGAATTGAGCAGGTCAGAGAGGAACTGGGTTCCTCGCTCCGGAAGGCGATGGAGGGCGGAATTCAAGGCTCCGTCCGGGCCAGGCGCCTTCCGGGGCTTGAGCTGAACAATCCTCTCAGAGACCTCCTCCGGGGAGATGGGCTCCGGTTGGACTGTGATGCCGGCCGATAGAAAGCGCTCTACCTCGCGGCAGATTTGCTCAGTGAAAGCCGGGTTCTTGGATGGGTTGGGAGCGAACTGTCGCTCTAAACTGTCAGCCAAGAACTCTGCCTTTTCGAGGGGGCGGCCAAGGGGTTGACCGCCGGGTCCGACCAGTGCGGGGAGAGGCGCGCGTTTACGCTTTCCCGTTAGGGCACTGGGAATCCGCCAGTCATTACGGTCCTCGGCAGGGCCATCCATTTGTGTAACAGCTAGCTCCCAGTTGCGTCTACGGAAAGCCAGCATGTCACGACGCAACTTGCCGGACGCTCTGTTGAACGCAGCCTTGTCAGCCGGGACACGAGTCCTCTGCCAGCGTCTCCGGGGCGATTCCTCTCGCGAGCGAGCTGAGACACCTCTTCGGGGATACGCTGATAGTCGGGCGTGAGCCCCGGCTTCATCCGGGAAGACACGTCAACCGCCGAGACTACGGCTGTGTCGAATAAGGCAACTGCCTCGTCGACATGCTGGGTAGTGTCGAGCGGGATATGCTCAGGTAGGCGGCGACTGAACGCCGGGCCAAAGCGGTCCCACTCGATTACCCGCCGCTCGTCGCGGACGGTGGCGTGCTGGGTAGCTATATGCACACTGATAGGGCAATGGTCCGAGGACAGTTCCGAAATGACGGAGACGTGGACCGGGCAATAAACTCCCCTGACCGCGGCAATGTCTAGTACGTCAGGGCGGGAGTTAGCCCTCGAGGGATAGTACATAAGCCCGGTAGGACCCATGACTGTGACCCGAGCCGCATCAGCATATCTGTGTAAGCGGGCCCTGTTTGGATTCACCAAGCGGCTCCCCCAATCAGGGTGCTTAGAGTTCAGGTCGCCCGCCAGGACTACCCTCCTGTGTGCGCCAAAGACGGCCTCCAGATCGTTCGACAGGAGCTCCGTTTGTGAGCTTGTAAGCGGAAACCACGAGTAGACCGCCGAGAGCACCATGGAACTCAACCGCGGTGCACTCGAGGTTCCGCCGCTGAGGCAGGACAACGCGGTGATGGCGAAGACTCGCCTTCACCGCGATGGCTGTGCCCCCTCCTGCGCGACCCGGCCGGTCATTCCGGTAGCACACGTAGTTGGGAAGTCTGAAACGACGATACGGGGTCAGGTGCGTCTCACCAAGAAGAAGCACATCGGGCTTGTGTCGGGCAACGAACTCTAAGAGCTCAGAATGCCGGGAAGCGAGGCCGTTGGCGTTCCACGCCACGAGCTCGAGGTCTCGCTTGAGAGATTGCCGTGGTTGTCCGTTCATAACAGACCAATAATTCGGCAGGCTTCCAATGAGAGGATGAATTTGTCTTTGGGGCGAGGCTGTTGCCAACCGTTCCTTGAATTTAAGGAAAGTTTGGGCTACTTTCTGCAAGTCGTAGCTTGCCAGAAAGTCGGACACGACGGCGTGGTCATCGGTAGATGAGCTCTGGGGAGAACGCTTGGCGGCAGCTGCATAGCTGCGGCGGGGCGGGGCGGTGAAAGCCTTGGGGGCAGGTTCTGGAGCGGGTGGTCGCTCTGGCTTTTGGTGGACGGGCTTGGGTCCAGTGGCAGGTAACTTTGGCTGGCCCGTATTCTTGGCCTGGGTTTTACCTTTCTTGCCCGATCTGGGGTATCGAGGCTTGGGTGGCGGCGGCCGTGGAGGATCGATTTCCTCTTTATCGTCCGGCAGCGGGACTAGAGTGTAGTGGGGTACTTCGCGTTCCTGTTCCGGGGGCGCGGTAGGTGGTTTGACCTGTTGAGGTTTGTTCGGGCTCACTGCACGTTGAGGTTTCGGAACCGGAGCAGACCTAGGGGCTGGTTTCCGGATCACAGGTTCAGCGGCTTTGGCCGTTTTGACTGTTTGGCTGACAACTTGTCGAGGCTTAGGCTGGACAGTTTTAGTAAGTTTGTCCAGCTGCTCTTTGTAGACTGGGCAGCGTCTGTTATTAGCAGCATGGGCGCCGCCACGGTTGATACAATAACGGTAGTAGTCCGGAACAGCGCAGGCCTGCGTTAGGTGGTCATTTCCACAGCGGACGCAGGTCGGCGCGTTCCGACAACCGAAGCTGCTGTGGCCGAACCTCTGACACCTGTGGCACTGGGAGATTCACCCGGTCTGACGGCAAGGCTCCACGCTCACGTAGAGCCCGAAAAGCCGTTTCAAGTCTAAAAGGGCCTGGGAGGAATCGCCCTTCTCCACCTGGAGTCTGATTAAGGGGAGTGGTCGACTCGAGCCAGAAGTAGTGTACAGCCGAGAGGCTCCCACAACCTTATAGCCCGCGTCGCGCAGTTCGTCAAGGACGACCTGCAGATCCGCCTGTATGTCCAGGCCCCGAAGGACGAGGGCTACAGGCTTGGTTCGGTTTAATGTGTAAGTGTGGAACTGGAACGATTCTCGTTCAAGCCACTGGATCACTCCGAAGTGCTCGGATGCGCTGCGGCAGGTAACGCGCACAGTCTCACTCGCGAGGAGTTTGACAGAAGCGTTATCTGCCAGCGCAACGACCTTGCGGAGTCGGCGACTAAAGCCGATAATATCTCTGACGTTCGTGATGAACACCGGCGGGATCCTTCCTTCGGAGGTGCGACTAGGCGCAACCTCAGCGGAGGCTTGGAATGCCGACGAGTCCTTAGCCGAACTCAGGGAGGCCAGGGAAGGAGACTTCCTCGGCTTGCCACCGTGCCCTACTACCACCCAGTCGGTGGAAGCCGAGGTCTCCATGTCCGGGGAGTCAGACTCCGGAAGAGGATTAGGGCTGCCTGGCCTACTAGCGGCCGTACAGCCGGAAGGTCCGGCCTTTACGGGCTTGGTCGGCCCTAACAAGGTCCGATTATTGTCACGAACTTGCGCGGGTTGAGCAGGGCTTCCCGCGCGAGTCGTAGGGTTCCCGACTGGCCCAAGTGGCCGGCCGGGGGGCTCGTCGCTGCCGCACAGTGCTTCAGGGGCACTAACAGTTGGTCCAATGCTGACTAACTCAGCTCTTTGTCCAGCGGGTATCCGGGGGCCGAACTGTGACACCGTCACAGTGGCGGCGCAACCCGCATCTCTATTCGTGAGTCCTACTCTCGGACTCCCCGGATTCCGCTGGACAGCGCTACCTACACGACTTACCGGCACTGTGCGGCAGGTCCCAGTTGTGCGTGCTGTGTCCTCGTCTTGCAGGCAAGACGGCTTGTCGACATCTGACGATGTGGTCTCTTAAGTGCCTAAAATTTTCTGTCGCTCCCCGCCACCGTGGTCTTCAACACCGAAGACTACCAGCGGAAGATTGAAGGTTTATTAGATCCGGCCACTTATCGGAGGCTGAACAAAGATCCGACTACTACTGTTCTAAGAAAAACGGATTCTTTGGTTAAGCAATCTTCTCTGGCGCCTGATGTGAAGACGGCCGTCCGGTGTTCGGAGGCCCTTCCCCCTCGTCTCTATGGTTTACCGAAGATTTACAAGGAAGACGTTCCGCTGAGGCCCATCGTCAGTGCTATTGGCTCGCCTACTTACACCTTGGCAAAGCACCTCACTGGATTGCTCAAGCCGCACATCGGGCAGACGGATTCTTTCGTCCGGGACTCTTCTGATTTCCTTCGGAGGATCCGGGAGTTGGTGCTGGAGCCTGGCGATGTTCTCGTGAGTTTTGATGTGGTCTCTCTTTTCACCATGGTCCCTGTTCAGGAGGTCTTGGGGTATTTGGGTGACCTGTTCTCGGCGGACATCACTGCTTTGTTCCGGCAGGTCCTAACAACGACCTACTTCCAGTGGAATGGCGGCTTCTATGAACAGTTGGATGGCGTCGCGATGGGAAGTCCTCTCAGCCCTGTGGTTGCAAACTTCTATATGGAGAAATTTGAAGAGTTGGCAATTTCATCTGCGCCTCTGAAGCCGAAGTGTTGGTTGCGGTATGTGGACGACACTTTCGTGGTCTGGAGCCATGGGGATGAAGAGTTGGAACGCTTCCTTGGACATCTGAACGCTGTGCACCCGCGCATACAGTTTACGATGGAGCGCGAGAGTGGTGATCAATTGGCTTTTCTGGATGTGTTGGTCCTGAAAAGGACCGATGGCAGCTTGGGACATAAAGTTTATAGGAAGCCAACGCACACCGACAGATATCTGCACAAGACCTCCAATCATCATCCTAGGCAGAAGAGGGCGGTGCTGAAGACTCTGATAGACCGGGCAAAAAGAATCTGTGAGCCCCAGTATCTCGAAGATGAGTTTCGGCATCTCGAAGAAGCACTGCAGTCCAACGGCTATTCTGCTGCGGAGGTTAGGAGAGCTGCCCGGCCGAGAAGATCTGGTAGGCCGGACGAGTCGGTGTTGCCTGAGGTTGTTGGCTCTGCTGTCTTGCCCTACATCCGTGGCGTGACTGACCGCATCGGCAAGTTGCTGAGTAAGCGGGGCGTCAGGACGATCTTTAAGCCAACCAAAAAGATCCAACAGTTCCTGCGACCGGTGAAAGACGCCAGGGATCCACTCTCGTCGTGCGGGGTGTACAGTATTCCTTGTACGTGTGGCCAGGTCTACATAGGCACCACGAAGCGTAGTGTCCGGACGCGCCTCTCTGAACATCGGAGATACTGCCGCCTGGGCCAGCCGGAAAAGTACGCAGTTTCTGAACACGCTCTTTCCCACGACGATCACCGGGTGATGTTTGATGAAGCCCGCGTGTTGTCTTCTGTCCGGGGTTACATCACTCGCCTGCATCTGGAGTCCATCCATATTCATAAGAATGCGTCCGTCGCTATGAACCGAGTGGTCAGAGCTGTTGGGTTGTGCGTCGTGAGACGACCCAATGGTATCCTAGTACCGAGCCTCCTGGTAGGGGCTCCTGCCTAGTGGTCCTGTCCAGACGGAATATTTTTAATTAATTTTCAGTGGTCGCTACAACGACATGCTCGTACTAGGTCGACTAGTACAGTATTTGTCGAGGCCGTTTCCAAGAATCACCTGGACGTGTTCGGTACTTGCCAAGGCCAGCTATGAGTGGGTTTGTCTGGGTCCTCGCAGCTCGGACGTAAAATTTACGTGCAAGTCGCCTTGCGGTGTCATCCAAGGAGCGGACACCGAGTCCTCTTCTCAGGAGACGAGAAGAAAACCGATAGGGGACTTTGGCCGCTAGCCGAAGCCCTCTATCGAGAACGCTTTGCAACATTCTTTTATGAACGGTTGCGAGGTAACCCCAGACGGGAAGAGCGTAGGTAATGATCGGCAACAGGTACGCGTTGACAATCAACTTACCCAGCTTGCGGGTCATAGCCTTGTTGGCAAGTATCGGAAACAGTTGCGCGAGACGAGCGGACGCTTTCTTACGCATCGTCTCAGCGTGGGCACGCCAGGTGAGCCGACGATCAAGGTGGACACCGAGGTACTTTACTTCTCTCGACCAGGGCAAGTACGTTCTACCGAGTCTCACTCGGCCTCGTGGTTCTTTCCGGCGCTTGGTGAATAGCACCGCGGAGCTCTTGGTTTCGTTGACGGCAACTTTCCAGCTTTCCGTCCACGTCGAATACGCATCGAGTGCGCGCTGAAGTCGTGGGATAGCAAAGTCTGCGTTCCGATCGGCGGTATAGACCGCCGTGTCGTCGGCAAACAAAGCCATCTGGACTCCAGGCTCTCTGGGTGCGTCGTTGACATACACGGAGAACAGGAGAGGCCCTAGCACGCTACCTTGAGGTACCCCGGCTGTAATACGTCTCTCGGAAGAGACGTGGTCGTCTATTCGCACGCAGAAAGTCCTCTCCGTCAGAAAGCTAGCAATCAAGCGAAGGTAGCAATCTGGGAGCTGGATTTCCCGGAGCTTGAACAAGAGCCCGTCATGCCAGACACTATCAAAGGCCTTTTCCACATCTAGGAAACAGGCGACAGTCTGCTCTTTCCGACACCCGGCGTCCGTGATGTATTCCACCAGTCTCATCAGTTGATGAGTGGTGGAATGCCCCACACGGAAGCCGAACTGTTCGGGGACCAGTACATCGAAATTTCTTAGATGATCTAGTACTCTCCGTTGTACGAGACGTTCGAGGACCTTTGACGTGGCTGACAGTAGACTAATGGGCCGGAGGTTGCCGGGACGGGAAGCGTCCTTTCCCTGCTTCGGGATCACTATAACCGTCGCCTTACGCCATTTCTGGGGAAAATAGGCCAGTCTGAGACACGCGTTGAACAGCGCGACCAAGAAAAGTACTCCTCGCTCCGGGAGTCGAGTAAGAGCGGCGTTCGAGACGCCGTCCGGGCCAGGAGCTTTTCTCGGCACGAGTTCAACGAGCCGATCTGTGATCTCTTCCCTAGTAATGGGTTCGGGCTCCGTAGTGATCGGAAGAGACAGAAAGTCTTCCACTTCGTTCTCGACTTCTTCGTCGAAGTCCCAGTCCATGGGCGGGTTAGGTGCGAACTGTCGCTCAATACACGCGCCCAAGTACTCGGCCTTCGCCTCCGGGCGAGCCAGGATTTGACCGAAAGTTCCAGCAATGGCCGGGATGCGAGGCCGGCGCCTCTTCCCTACCAACGCCGAAGGTATCCGGTAAGGGCTACTTTCGTCCGATCCGTCCCCTGCCTGGGCCACGGCGAGTTCCCAACAGCGTCTCCGGTAGGCCTGCATTTCACGACGTAAAATGCCGGTCGCCCGGTTGTACGCTGCCTTGTCGGCCGGATCACGGGTCCGCTGCCAGCGTCTCCGGAGGCGATTTCTCTCGCAAGCGAGAGCACTCGTCTCCTCTGGGATCCGCTGCCAGTGGGGCGTGACACCAGGCTTCATCCTGGAAGACGCGTCGATCGCAGATACGACAGCCTCGTCAAACGCGGCAACTGCCTCGTCGACTTGGCGGACGTTTTCGAGTGGTCCCGCGTCTGGCAATCGGCGACTTAACGCCGGGCCATAGCGGTCCCATTCTACCACCTTCCTGACATCTCTGCGTACGACGTGCTGGGTAGCGACGTGTATCAGGATGGGGAGATGATCGGACGATAGTTCCGTTAGCGCGGACACATGGACCGGACAGTCAATTCCTTGAATCACCGCTATGTCCAAGACATCGGGAGCCGCGTTGCGTTTTGAGGGGTAGAACGTAGGTTGGGTAGGCCCAATCACTTGAATCCTGCGAGAATGGGCAAACCTGCGCAAACGTTTCCCGTTTGGGGCAGTCAAGCGACTGTTCCAATCGCGATGTTTGCAGTTCAGGTCGCCGGCCATGATGACCCTCCTGTGTGCATCGAACGCGACCGCTAGATCGGGGTGAAGGAGCTCTTTTTGCGGCGGCTTATACGCCGCGACCATCTGTACACCGCCTAGAGTGTTCAACAACTCCACAGCGGTGCCTTCGAGGTGAGTCATTGCAGGCAAAGACGACTCGGTGATGCTCGAGAGTGAGCCTCACCGCGACGGCAGTGCCGCCACCAGCAGTGCTCGGCCTGTCGTTTCGATAGCACACATAGTTGGCCAGTCGTAACCGACTCGCTGGAGTCAAGTGGGTCTCATTGAGAAGGACCACGTCGGGTTTGAGTCGGGCCAGTAATTCTTGGAGTTCCTGGATCTTGTTGGACAACCCGTTGGCGTTCCAGGAAAGAATTGAGAGATCTCGTTTGAGGACCCGACTCATAGAAAACCTACACAAGTGGCGGCTTCCACCAAGAGCATGAATCTCTCGGTTGTATCGGCAGTCTCCAAGCGGGAGCGGATGGACCTGAAGGTCTGGGCAACTTTGCGGAGGTCGAATTCCGCAAGGAAGTCTTTGACGACCTGATAGTCGTCTGGAACGGTTTTTGAGGCAGAGTGCCCGGAGACTGTTTGCGCATAAGAGCGCCGAGGCTTGTCAATCGGGGGATTGGTGGAAGCCAGGGGTTTCTTGGGGCCAGGTGTAGCGCCTCTAGCGGAGGTGCTAGGAAGAGGGACAGATGCGATTACGTCGGTCTTCACGCGCTGCGCAGGCTGTCTGGACTGTGCGGCTGGGTTGGCAGGAGCCCGGGATCTAGCGCCACGGGGCTTACGTTGCCGCTTCTTTTTGCCTGCATTAGGGAACCGCGGGGGCGGGAGGTCAGGAGAGGCTGCTTCTAAAGCAGGGGCAGGATTCTCCGGTGCTGGGGAGGGTTGAGAATTCTCAGGCTCCACAACCGAGATGTTTGGCAGTGGCTGGTCTGTCTCACTTTTTTTAGAAGTCGCGAGGTTACGGCGCTTTTTCGCCTGAGGCGGGACAGGGGCCTGGGAAGGAGCCTGAGATGGAGATGCCTGAACTACAGGTGTCTGCTTCGGGCCTTTGCTACGTTTACGTTGCCTGTTGGCAACTGCGGCGAAAGACACGGCAGCCGTAGCAGGAGGCGCAGGGCCTGGCTGCTCGGTTGCAGGTCTAGAACCAGCTTCCGGATGCCTCGGTGGTGGCAGGCGCCCTTTCGGCTTTCGCCGCTCGAGCTCCCGCTGAAACACCGGACATGCCCGGTAGTTGGCGGGGTGACTTCCGCCGCAGTTGATGCACCTTTTAAATGCAGGGGCATCGCAATGTTTACTAGCGTGAGGTAGAGAGCACCTCACGCACGCCGGAGCGTTGGAACAAATTTCTGAGTGGTGCCCGAAGCGTTGGCACTTGTAGCATTGAGGCAGAGCCCCGGGAGCGCGGCTTCTTTCCACTTTTACGCGGAAACCAAAAAGCCGCGTAAGAGAGAGTAGGCTTGCGCCTGCCTCGCTGTTCTCGGCCATGATGCGAACCAGGGGAATTGGACGCCTTGGTCCGGCAGGAGCAAACACCCGATGTACCGCGCGAACCGGATAACCCAGCTCGCGCAGCTCATCGAGGATTTCCTCGAGAGGAGAATTCACGTCCAAGCCTCTGAGGATAAGTGACAGAAGCTTCACGTGTTTCGGGGTGAAGGTATGATATTGCAGGTCGGCGGATTCGACGAACGCCATGACGCTGCGGTACTCGTCCATTCCGCGGACAGCGATCTTGACAGTGTCGCCCCCAAGGAGCTTCAGGTCAACGCTGGCCGGGGAAAGTCCGGGAGCCACTATGAGTCGCCGGTAAAAACCGGTGACGTTGTTCACGCCGTGAACGAACACGGGTGGGATGCGACGAATGACCGGCGGTGCCTGGGCAGCGCCAGGCACAGTCGGCCCCGAGCCGGAGTCGCCATCGGCGGGGACAACTTCCATGGCGGACGCCGAGGAAGAGGTTGAGGAGGACCGGTTCCGCCTCGGTTTCTTAACCGGGCGCCCCCGTGGCCCAACCGCCACGAAAGCGTCGGTCTCGTCACCGGGCAGCGGAACCGTCCGGGGATCGACTACTTGGTCCGCATCCATAGCCGGAGAACACGGCGAATCGCTCGTGTGGGGTATGGAAGAGGCGAGCGACTGCGTGCTCGTTGACGCGCCCGGAGCGGGCATTTCCGCCAACGAGCGGGAGGTTTGCCGACCAGAGGCAGCCAGGCTGCCTCCGGCGGTAACCAGGGACCTAGGGTCCGGCCTTAGCCGGATCGCAAGCGGGACTGAAACGCTCAGGCTTACTACGAGCTGGGCAAATGACCGGCTTCGTTAGATACCTCTCCTTACCAAGAGAGGTGTCCACCGGCCTCTTTACCTAGGCGATATCCAAGCTCGCTTACCACTGGTGGGGGCTCGCAAGGATCGTCCTAGGCAGCGCTACCTAAGAGCCTGAGCGTCAGCGGGCTAGATGCGCTGCGCAACCTTAAGCTCTGGCAGGCTGAATATGCTTCCTCTTCAAACTTGAGGGTGGTCCTGAAAAGGGTCGCTCGGCTGGTGGCCCTTAGAAGGTCCGACGGACTCAGCTGTGTGTGCTGGCTACTCAATTCACCAGCCAGCTGAGTTGTAGTCTTCCTTCTTCAAGATGTCCAGTAAGCGGGCAGCTGGTGTTAGTCTGTCCTCGTAGTCGAAGGCAGCAGGTCAGCAGCTGAAAGCAGCGAAATCTTCATCCAGAGAGAGCAGTCCAGGAGAGGTCCGTTCTGTTCAAGAGCTGGGTCTGAAGTCACCGGACGCAAAAAGATCGTCGTCTGCTGAGTGCGCTATGAACCGAGCATTGCATTATTGCATTATGGATACGGGGTGTCTTTGCACCCGTGGCTTGATTGCAGCATCTGGATCGTGTCCAATGGCTGCCAGAAGTAAACATAGTGCTGGTACTGTCGACTGGTGACCTAAAACTGGAAAAGGAAACCGCCAACCAGTTAACTGAGAAGGCGGGGGAGTATAACTTTTTTGTTTAATGCACTGCCGCTGGTACCGATTCGAGCAACAGATGTTGCCCGTTTCAAGTCCAGTCAGCAGACGCCCTGAGGGCGTCGGTCGCTCCCCGCGAGGCGGAGAGCCTCCGTGCTAGTGATTGATGACAGCGACAAGCAGCCGGCTCAGCGTGCTAGGAGGTGGACAGGAAGGAGAGAAGGACAGTTTGGTGAAATACTCTGGTCTAGGACTGATGATTACTTGTTTTTATTTAATTTAAAGAGGATGGCGTTATGGCGGGTCATCAAGAAGCGCCCGAGGGCGCTTGACCCGAATGGGCGGTGGTGGTTCTGATGCACTGATGGTTCGTAGGTACGGGAAGGTGGAGGTCGAGGCTTTAGCAAAGAGAGTTAGAGCCAGCGACCGGACAAAGGAAGTGAAGGTAGGAACACGGAGACCCCTTCGAATCACGTCGTTCCTTACAAACCAAGGGGACCCCGTCAAGGATCGGAGTGTTCGGGACTGGAAAGCTTCCAGCCTACATCTGTTGGTGGTGGATAAAAGAGACCACCAGGCGGGTGCCGCATAGGTCAATACAGACCTGAGAAATAGTAGATAGATGGTAAGTTTCGTGCGCATGGCCAGGCGGCTGCGACACGAGAGGAAAGGAGATAATTTGGCTTGGACGCCGCGAGCCTTGGCAAGGGTTTCCGTCACGTGGGCGTTGAAGCAAAGGCGACGATCTAGCCGAACGCCTAAATACTTCACCGATTCTTTGTAGGTGATGGGTCTCCCTGCTAGGGAGAGGGGCTGGCATCGGGAGATGGACTTACGGGTGAAGCAGATCGCCTCGGATTTCTCCGTGTTGACCGTCACCCGCCATTTCCGTAGCCAGTCCGGAAGCTGGTTCAACTGACGCTGCAGCTTTGTACTCGCAAATCGCGGGGACAGGGAGCTGCAGTGATACATAGCATCGTCAGCGAACAAAGACAACGTGACTCCGGGCAAGACAGGCAGGTCGTTCGTGTACACAAGGTACAGAACGGGGCCGAGGACAGATCCCTGGGGTACGCCGGCGGCGACGGGTCGAACTGAAGAACAGGACCCGTCGACGCTCACCCTGAAGGTTCGGTCGCTGAGATACGACCGGAGGAAAAACACTATGGTCGATGGTAGAGGGGAATTGGCAAGTTTGAAGAGAAGACCTTCGTGCCAGACTTTATCGAAGGCCTTGCTCACGTCCAACAGTACGGCGGCCGTAGCCGCTCGCCTGTTGGTGGCGTCTGACAAGTGCGTAACAACGCGGACCAATTGAAGCGTGGTCGAGTGCTCTCTGCGAAACCCGAACTGTTCGCTGCGGATGAAACCATCTAGCAGCGGCGAGATGCGAGCCAGCAGGAGACGCTCGAACACCTTCGAGATGACTGGCAAGAGAGAGATTGGGCGATAGCTTTCAGGAAGCATGCGCGGCTTGCGAGGCTTCGGAATCATTACGATGTTGGCTGATTTCCACAGGCGGGGAAAGTACTGTAGCCGGAGACAGGAGTTAAACAGCTCAAGAACGAGGTCAACGCCTGAGGCCGGGAGATTTTGTAGAGCAGCGGCCCCGATCCGGTTAGGACCGGGGGCGCGACGGCGATTTAGTCGGCAGATAGATGAAACTAGTTCATCCCTGTCGAACGGGAGGGCTGGGATTTCGGGAGGGCGGGAAAATGTCCAGATAGGAAGTCACGGACTTCTGCCGAGTGGGCAGGGTCCGAGACGCCTTGGTGAACAGTAAATTGCACCTCCATGCAGTCGGCGAAGACCTCGGCCTTGCCTTCTGATGAAGATACAACCCCGTTCGGAGTTTCAAGTGGGTTGCGAGTTCTCTTCTCGCGGGTCAGTCTACTCGCCGCTCTCCAGACGGAGGCGTGGTCGACTTCAAGAGACTCAAGGTATGAGTCCCATCGATCAGAGTTTACGTCCCGCAGTAGCTGCTGGACGTAAAGAGACTGGGCCTGAAAGCGCCTTTTGACGCCGGGATCACGGGTCCTTTGCCATCTGCGGCGGAGATTGCGCCGTAGCCAGATGGCGTGGAGTACTTCCGCAGGTAAGTCCGATTTACGACGATTCACCTCGAGAGTATATGTGTGTCGATCCATGACACCTTGGACCAACTCCTGAAGATGAGTGGCTCGGAGATCCAAATCGTCACAAGTGACGATCGGGTCCGCGGGGAGTGATGGTAACCGCCGTGAGAGCTCATCATGATAGGAGCGCCAGTTGACTCTCCTAACAATCGGAGCGGGAGGTCGGGGTGAGGCCGACAGCTCACGGGCAGTTATAAAAAGCGGATTGTGATCGGATGAGAGATCCGACACCGACGAGACCTGGATGTGATGGGTCACGTCCTTGGCTATGACAATGTCAAGGACGTCCAGTCGATGACCGGAAAAGGGGAAGTGAGTAGGGTCTTCTGGGCCGATGACTTGAAGTACCGGGTCGTCGGAGACGAACCGATACAGAGATTTTCCGTAGGCGTTGGCTACTCTGCTGTTCCAGGAGGGATGCTTGGCATTTAAGTCGCCGGCTACAATGGTTGGTAGGGGATGATCGAGGAGAGCGTCCCACTCCTCGGACGGTGGAGGTAGCCGCAGGCCGGGCCGGAGATACGCCGCAACAACGCGCAACTCCGATCCGCCAGCGTCTATCGCCACCGCACAACCTTCAACTAGAGATGTATCTAAAGGGGGTAGTGGCCTGTGGGATATCCGCCTGTGGACTAAGACGGCTGTCCCCCCCGAGGGGCGACAGCCAGGCCGTTGGGGACGATCCTGACGAAAACAGATGTAAGATGGCAGGTTGAAGGTATGGTAGCGAGCCAGATGAGTCTCGCAAAGGAGGACGACATCAGCGTCGTACTCCGTTACGAAAGTCATCAGTTCAGATCGTCGAGGGACTACCCCATGGGCATTCCACGCAACGATCCTAAGACTCCTAGCCATTCAAAGGAAGAAGAGGAAAGAGGGTAGACAGTGATTGAAACACCAGGGCGAGAACCGTGGTTGTATCTGGAGCAGACCTGATGTTGTTTACCAAAGTTTCAGCCCAGGCAGTCAGGGGGTCCACCGGGGCCCGGGAAGATTCCCGAGATTCCGGAAGACGGACCTGGCTGGCCTCGGCCGGTGTTGCAGATGGCGCAGGGCTCGGGGACGGACGTGGGGTCTGCTCAGTTGGGAGCTTAGGTCGATGGCTGCGGGCGGGCGGGGCCCGCTGAGGTTTTACAGGCAAGGCCTGTGGAACTTGTCGCTGACGGCGACGAGTGCGCTTCTGTTTGGAGCTCCGAGGAGCGGAAGGCGGAACTGATGTAGCAGTCACGGCCGCGTATGAAGGACCGGGCGCTCCGGCAGGCGCCGGGACAGAAGGGACTGCAGGCGGCGCCGAAACGTCGACTGCAGGCGGAACTGGGGCCCTGGGAGCAGCCGGAACTGCTGCCGGGGCCTGAGATGATGCTCCGGAGAGAGGTGGGAAGGCCTCTCTGCGGTTAGGGAGGGGACCTGCAACACGGCCTGCCTGCGCGCCAGGGCGAGCAGGAGTCCGCTGCAGCTTCATGGCTGATATAAAGTCCCTACATCCTCTATAACTAGACGGATGGTCCCCGCCGCAGTTGCAGCAAATGGCCGTGAACCCCGTCTTGGGCTTATCACACCCACGATGAGGCTCAGTACATCGCACGCAACGCGGAGGGTGATTACAGAATAAGCTGGAGTGGCCAAACCTCTGACAGTTAAAACACTGCGAGGGGCCTGGCCGCGGGTCAAAAGTACGAACTTGCACCCGAAGGTGCAGGAAGTTTTGGAGGCCATAGACCTCCTCGAACTGGCCTACTTTGAGTAGTTTCACGAGGAAACTATTCACAGGACGGCGATCTTCCCCCTTGCCAGCATGCAGTACACTTACCGCCGTCGGCGAATAGCCTAAAGCGACAAGCTCCTGCCTGATGGTATCGGGGGCGGTCCAGGAAGGAAGTCCGGAAACAACAACTTTAATTTCGCGCTCTGAAGGAAGCGCGAAAGTATGGAAGGAGATCTTCCGATCGGTAAGAAACTGTTGGACCGATCGGAAGTCCGAGACTGTTGTGGCCGCAATTCGAAGCGAGGAGCCTTGGCACCTGGCCTCGAGTTTGGCCGAAGGAAGCAGATTCTGCAGGGAACGGATAATTTCCCTATAATTGCGATTGTCGGGAATGACAATCGGAGGAATTTTAGGCTTGGACACAAATTGAGAGGGAGACTGAGTCGGATGGCTGGCGCCGTTACCGGGACTAGATACCCGATGCGTAGCAGCGGCCGGTGGCGGGCTGGCGACCAATTTTCGCTTGCGTTTGGCAGACTTGCCCTCCACAAGCGAAAATTCACCTTCCCCCGTCCCCACACTACACATCGACGCACAATCATCACTTTCACTTTCACTGGCACTAACTGTATGGGAAGGTAACGGGGTAGAACGAGGACCAGTACCGCAGGTTTCCATTAAGGTTACCAGCGGTGGCGGCAAAGGAACGGGAGTTGCGTTCTACGCCATCTCGGGATTAATCGAAATGAACGTCGAAGACGCAAAAAGGGCTAGGAATGAGTAACTTTCACGAGCACTGAATCACTACACTGACAGACAAAGAACACGAACACCAGACGCGCACTGCACACGAATCACAAAAACACTCGCGCACGACACAATACACTTCTGAAATTGTAGCACACTGATGGTTGAAGAACGATGATGATGATGATGAAGAAAACAGATTGAAAAAGATATTACTAACGGTTAAAAACCACAATCGCAAATGCGAAAAAGAGTAGCACAGCCTACCCGGGCAACAGCTCTAGGTCTTCCTGCTATGAACCGAGTCCAGAGTCCAGAGTCCAGAGTTGAACGGAGCAGCAGCTAGTCGTGCTCCGGTGGTCGCAGTGTCCGGGTGATACCCGATGACTGCATGTTGCCTTGCTGTTACCTTGGCTAGCGATCTCGCGCTTTGAAAGGAATGGGACCTCCATCAATTTTATTTTGGAGGGACAGGATGTTATGATTTTACTTGGACCCTGGGACCTCGAAGAGACCCGTGACGGCAGAATGGGGGAGACCTCGAAGACCCTTCGCGTGAGAAGCAGGAATGACCCTCCCACAACGGGTAGGGCGCCCCTAGCCGCTCAGGAAAAGTCGCCGAGGGCTGCTAGGCGGCAATGTCGGCGCACGGGAGAGAGCGTAGGAGGAGGCAGCGTCCACCAGAGGTGGCACTAGGCACACCTAGGGCGAGCGCAGACCCCCCTCTAGTCTGTCGCCGAGCGCCAGCACGGACATGAGAAAGAAGGAAGGAGGAGGAGCGTGAAAATACTCAAGGTCGGGGGGATGGGCTATGAACCGAGGTGAAAGCATCTCCTTAAATAGTGTCTGGCATGGTTTATTTTCCATGGCCAATCAGAATCGAGTATGACGAGCTGGCTTCTCATTGGTCCGCGCGATACACCTGAAGCGGCCAAAAGTTATAAATAGAGGCATCGTAGCCGTAACTCACTGTTGCTTGTTCCCAGTTCATTGGGAGACGTGTTCGGCGTGTCATCTATTCGAACACAATTTTTCGCTACTGAAGATGGCCACCGGTGGTGCGGCCGAAACGTTTAGCAGTATTTCAAGCACTCGACCACGGCCTTTCAGCCCGGAAGTTTTAGAAGATAATCATAATGACACCGGCCGTGAAAGCCTACGTACTAAGACTCGCCTGTAATGTCCGTAACTCATCTACCCTATTCCGTTAAGATTTTACTAGGTATACCCCATATACCGTACACAAACATGCGTATATCTGGTACGTTATTCGTTACTAAGAATCGTTTTTATAACTATGTGGTTTTCTTTTTGCAAAGTCCATCTTACCGCAGAATTTTGTTTAACTCTGGTGTTTATAATCCATTTTTCGGCTTTATCCACCTTATATATTGCAATGGAAACGGTATTGGGCTTCTTGTGTATTTATTCTGGTCCATCCTTTCCTTTGGATTGCTTGCACTTCTTATTGTCGTCCATTACATATATACGTACAAAAAGTGTATAATTTTTATGTAACGCATTATGTTTTATTCAGACTTATCCGATATCGGTTTTCATTTTCTCTAAATTTTTATATTCAATGTCTTTGTGGTATCTACATGTCGTCATGTGTTATACCATTACACTTTTAATTTCTTAGAGACGACGCAATCTCTTATCCCTTTAGAAAATGCAACTATTTATTTATTTCTTCTAGAAACGACCTAGTTGTTGTCAAGTGTTTCCAACAAAACAACCAGTCATGTCGTAGTTAAGTATAAAGGTTTTGTTTTTCAGTTGATAAAATAATACTGCCTTTTAATGAATATATTTCAAATACCTATTTATAGAGGAGAAGAAGGAATGTTATCTCTTTCAACATGCGTTGCAAGAGTCGATCAGAAGTCTTCAAACCAGCAGACGGCACGTCACGCCTCATCACCTGACCTAATCTATTTTGCACTTCCCCCAGGCCTTCTAAAACAATTACTGCAGAGTATCCTCCGCATATCCTACTAAAAAAGTTTTCCCTAGCATTTCCATGCGGAGAACACCATTATAAAAATGTCCCAGAGATCTGGTTCGAAGGTAGACTCCTGGGCAGTTCCTGCAGTAACTTTCATTCTTCGTGGTCCATCCCAAGTCTCGTACAGAAACATCCTCTCTTTGAAGTAATTTCTTATCATGCGGAGAAGGTTCACTAAACTTATAATTAAGTGCTCGAAAATAATACTCCACCTCCCAGAATTGAAGGCATTTTTTTGGTCTAAAGTTAAAATTAAACAACACAGAATGATTGCATTCTTGAGTCGTTCTAACCGCTTCCACGATTTTCCAGATCAACTCGTCTGCCATATGGTGTACAAATACCTAATGTTTACCAATTTCCATTGTCTCGCAAAATTCTATAATAAAATGAAGGTAATGAGAAAGCAAAAATAGATATCCCTGACCCACAGATTTTCTAATAGCTTAGCGATCAGAAAAAAAAACAAGAGATTAATCAAGGAAGACCAACAGGACAGATAAAAATAGGAATCTCATCCTTGACAAATTACAGCAAAATGAGAGTTCAGCTACGCTCCGGACTTCCTACACTCTTACTCACAAGATGTAAACCCCTGGGGGGAATAACAATAATAATAATAAGTCTGCTGTTTTCACAGAGCTGTAATTGTTTAGTAAAGATTGGACATTTTTAGCTCAAATTCAACGGAAATGAACAAAGTCTAACGTTGTTTAATGTAAGTGTAGAGTTTAATCTGACAATCTAGCAATATTTTTACCTATTTAACTGTCTATGGATTGTATACCAGACGGACACGGTATGAGAGGTCAGAGTGTTTACAAACACTTCTAAGATTTCGCAGAAGCACAGGTAAGTAACATTAGCTCAGCGTCAAACAAGGCGAGTACATTAGTTGTCGATCTAATCGGATTAAGCATTTAACCAACAGATTTTGCACATTGAGAAGCTTACTTCGTCCACGGTTATACGGAGAGAATTTTGTGTGTACCATTGAACATAACCGAAGTCAATAAACTTATAAAACTTTTCTATTTAGTAAACGTGGTACAATGTAAAAATCTGTAACAAACCCATTTACACACAGAACTGAAAATAAAAGAATAATCTACATATAAGTAAACACATATACTGCAACACAAATATTCATAAGCGTTGGCTCTTTTTTGTACAATCGAAATGGGGTGAGACGTCATGGCAAATTAGGCTGCTGGCTTGAGTCATAGGGTATACAAGGAAGATAGCATAGCCAGAACTACACCCCAGCTGCCCATCATTACACTAGGATGTAGGATGTTATTGGCGGTAGTAATTTCTGCAGGCTTATGATCTGGGCCGGAAAAATTCACCATGATTTTTATGGGGCTCTCTGAAAATCTAAACAGTGTCTCCAGACTTGTATCCAACGCCATATTGGCTGGATTACTATCCTTCTTACATAAAACTGTATCTAAATAAATATAAATAATTTGTATATTTATTATGTATTCTAAAATTGATAGTTGGTACTGTTAAAATAGTATAAATATACAAACGCAGTCTTGTAAATATAAAAACAAATATTATTTATTTAAATATTATTTATTTACTTTTAAAAATCGAAATAAGTAATATTGCTAGTAAATTCTGTGATTTTCTTCCGAATGTATAGGGACTGAATATGTAAGAAAGAACTTATGTAATGAAATCTAAAATAATTCTGGTGTATGACTATAAATTATCAATACAAAATAAATTATTGACGTGTGATCAGATCTTGACCATGGTATATCGTATTGTATGGTATGGTATAGTTTATGATGAATAACATACAACTTTAAAATACTAAAAGGATATAAACATCTCAAAACAACATCTCACCCAAGGATATAAACATCCCAAACTAAGGTACACAAATTCGTCGAAGCCTGATGTATTTCTTAAGATTCTAGAGGTTTCGACTCCACCTACGGGAGTCCCTGTCAGTGGGCGATCTTCAAACGTCAGCTTTAGCAACCCGAGGCGACGAATCAACTATATATTGGAAAGAGGATCACCTATCAATTAGGGTCCCATAGATGGAGTCGAGCAATCTATGCTCTTCAGAAATGGACCACGAAAATGTTGTCTAACAATTTATAAACAACAAGAGAAATTCCCCACTTAACATTGTGGTTCTCCATGGAACACACATAATGTCTCTGTATACTGAGACCTTGGTATACGTAATACGGCTATCGTAAAAAGGAACTTGACTTACTGCCAAGAATAAATCTGGATTGCATCCAGTCCTTTAGAATCCTAAGTGAAATTTGATTAGACGCTTAAAGAGAACAAATTCTTTCAATCTGGAAAACTATAAAGCTGGTTGGAACTATCTGTTATGTTAGTGGATTTTTATACAGCGTAACTCTAGAAGCCACTGGACCAAATACAATCTCAATACATTTTTCCCAATTTAGAAACGAATTAATGGTTAACATCTCCAATTAGTTTTAACGTGATGTTAAATTTGAAATGTCTTAAACTCAGTGGTGAAACAAAAAGATCCATTAAGGCAGTATCCGTTTCTAAACTATTAAATAACACGTTTACTAAATTGATGCTACGCTACTTACATACTACTGTATAATGATTTACTAACAGATGTGCCATGAATATGTATGTGTTTAATTGACTTAAAGGAGCAAAAATTTATTACAAAGGAGGAATCTTTTAATATTGTAAGAAAGTCTCCTAGGAATGCAAAAAATTAATTTCATTTATTGAAACGACTTGATAACTATAACATGTTAAATTACAAACAATAGAAAAAGTAGAAATATATTGCGACTATACAAATAAATACTTTCGCATATGATAGCTGGGTGTGTATAAGTTATGAAAAAAGTCTATATTGGAGGTGTAGAAAAATTATTTATTCAGCACACAAGTAAATAATGTTTATATGATATATTCAAATTTAAACAAATGTCATGTATAGTATTTTATTATTTATAAAAGAGTTTATATAGTTCAGATTTGGATGAGTTTTACTTGATACGTAGAAATCCTTATACTCGGCGTGACATCACTCGCTGAGCTGCGCCGCTGGCTTCTCTCTGTCTGCACTGACCACCGCTCTCCGCTCGCTCACTCTCTCTCTCTGGACTGACCGCCGCTCACCGGTCTCTCTCTCTCTCTCTCTCTCTCTCTCTCTCTCTCTCTCTCTCTCCGCGTGTTGGGTTCGTCGAACAACTGATACCACTAATTGCAGGTGTCACAAATAATAATATTTTGTAATTATTTAAACAAACTTTAAAAATAGTGCGTACGTACAATTAATATAAAATTTAACTCCGTACAATTAATATAAAATTTGACTCCAATATAACGATTTGAAGTTAAAATCGTCACTAAATTTTGTGTTGTTTCTCTTCTAACTTACACCGAAAGACATTAAAATTATCTCTCACCATTTTAACATCCTTCTATATTGTCAGAATCTCAGGTATACGACCAAATAACTAAGCTTTTTATGCGGTGATGTAGCTAGAACACTAAATATATATATATATATATATATATATATATATATAAATTGAATATATTACAAAATATCTGTTTCAGATTATCATTATATTATAGGTAATTCGACCTTTGCAGTAACATAATTCCATTTACACTGATCGAAAGGTCGCTCGGCACTTGGTAGAATATTTTACTAACACTTGAGTTTAATAAACAAACACTTGGTAAGTGTTACAGGTGATTTTATTTTTCTGATAATTGTGTCACCAGTTACGGTAGCGTCAGAGGTTGCATTTCCAATAAATCTCAATCGGAAATACAACTTCTGAAGCAGTCGTAACTGGTAAAACAATTGTCAGAAAAATAAAATTATCTGTAGAACTTACCAAGTGTTTATTTATTAAATTCAAGTATTATTCCACTTAGTCAACTCTAAAACGGTTAGCAATTTATTAGGACACACATAGTAGTGAGAAAGAAAATATATATTTTATACCTTATTTATATTCACTTGTAACCAATTACTACCACGTTGCTTCACAAATATCGGAATTTACGCCGTTCGGCCATACGTAATAAGGAAACAGAATTAATGGTAGTACTGCTTGTCTCAAAGCCGTCTCTATATTGAAAACACAATGACACAATATAATTAATATTCCCTGCATGTATTTCAATTTATACTTCGCGGAATTCGGGACGCTAATGTTAAACAATACACGTCGCTCGCTGAGGGAGGAGGAAGCAGCCGTTTCTAAGCTATTAAATTTCACGTTAACTAAATTGACGGTACGCTACTTACATACTGCTGTATAATGATTTACGTAAAGACGCGCCATGAATATTGATGTGTTTAATAGACTTAGAATAGCTAACATTTACTATAAAGAATTAATATTTTTTAAAATGTAAGAAAATTTTGCTAGGAATGCTTAAAGTGATTTGATTTAGTGAAACGACTTGATAATTATTTTTATATGTATTCTCAGTTTTGTAGTTCTTCTCAAAGTCGACTAGAAGAAATGTTAATTTTACTTTATAAATAAATTAATCTTTAACATACGAAATTAGCGTTAATGTAAAATGTACTGGACATTGAGTAGGGTATATCCAACGTTAACATGATAATTTGGACGCATTATTGTAATGTAATCATAAGATAAATAAAATTGTATTATTTTTGTTTAACTGTAACACAACTTATAAGTACTTGTGTGTGTATGTGTGTGTGTCTCAGGCGCGGGCGCACAATATAATTCTGGATATAAGTTATATATAAAACAAAACTTTCTATTCAGAATTAAGTAATTCTCAGAAGTTGTAACTTTACAAAGAGTAGTGTGTTTTTACATGAGTCTGCCCATGATTGACAACTCAAAAAGCACGCCTGGAGGATTCGGCCACAGCGTTATTGCTGCAGACAGAGGAAATGCTCAGAACGAAGTAGGCCTATTCAATTCGTTTATTGAAGCCACGTATAGTACACATGCTGCCTGCTACCATTCCTGTTCTTGAATAACGCTAAAAAGAAGAAGAACCACATAATAATAGTGTAAATCCTTTACGACGCACGCACAGTGCAGGGAAACGTGGATTTTCCGTTCTAGCTACAAGAAAAGATTGAATCAAATTGAATTGAGACCACTGACGTAGGCATTGCGATTCATGAACAGTGAACTTGGAAATTTTTAGTGGAGAATGAACAGTTAATAACGGTCACATCAGACCCAATATCCAGCTGTAATTAGTCGACAACGTACACCTGGAGACCGGAATGATCGTGTCACCATGAACTTCAGAGTTAACTAAAACATGAGTAGTGTACTTCTGAAGCATTATAGATTAACAGTATAATTAATCACATTTGGATAATAATGTACGTTGCCCTAAATATTAAAACTAAATTCCATTTTAATTGCAAATTTAGACAGTGTATAGTACTTTGCCATTAGTTTAGTAATAATTTAACTTTTATTGCTGCTGGAGACTGTAGCGCAATTTACTTTTGGAGTAATCAACTAATAAATGTTTTATAAAGTAATATAAAATGTTAATATCAATTAAAAGTATTATACATTTTATATCACCATCATCATTATCATTCCAATGATTAGGCCGTAGACCTGGTCCGGGACCATCTCCTCCTCGGTCTACCGACTCTCTCTTCCCAGTAGGGTGATAACTCAGGGCAGCCACGGGTAGACGGACACCAGGCAAGCGGTTCAAGTGTTCACACCACCTCTTTCTGTGGTCTTCAATCTTCTTGTGCAACGATAGGCCTACCATCTTTAATTCAAGACAAACATCCTCGTTTCTTTTCCGATTCAGGAGAGAACAACGTTGCGTCCCTCTTAGAAACTTCATTTCAGCTGCCTGAATCCTCCCTTTTAAGTTCCTTTTACCAAAAGTCCATGTCTCACTAGCATACAGGAATGTAGGGAGACATATTTTATAATATTATATAATTGAAAATAGTAAGGTGACACAAACAAATCCATAGCGCATTAATTCAAGATTGCATGTATTAGACTACAAAGTGAGCATCACCGCCTTCTGTATATTCGTGCCGCACCATAATTTAATTTGACCCGGCCCGTAGTTTGTCTTCTCATAAATTATATTTTAAGCAAACACAAATTTTAATTAAATTTTTATTATACCTCAAATTAAAAAAAAATTACTTTTTGTAATAATATTCTGCAGGCAATCCTTAAAATTATTGTAACCTTATTTTAACCTGTTTTAAGTCGCCAGATTGTTGAATAATATCTAGCTAATATATACTAGAATCCTGACGCTCGAAAGCGACAAGGTGTTGTGGATTTTAAATCTTCTCAAATTTAAGATTAGGCTAAGAAGGTTGTTCGATTCCCAGCCGAATTATCTAACAAATCTACAAATATTATTATAGCTCAAATTTAAAGTGTTGTGTACTGGCATTCTCTTTTTAGCATAGCAGATTATGTAATGCACAAACTAACATTTGTTATCTATATAAAAAACATTGATTCAAAACACAATCGTTTTTGATAAAAATAGTTAAATGTTTACCTTACTGCCTTAACTAGCTTTTGCTCGTTACGATCTTTATCAGGGGCTACCGTTTGGAGCGCCGTTCGTCCTGCTTTTGGTGCGGCGCCGTCGTTCAAAAGATCGTTGTTGTGTGTATGCTGTGTAATACGTCAAATAGTGTGTTTTATTTCAACTGTGTCTTTTTGTTTAGAAAGTTTTTCCTATGTCTAGTATACTAGAGGTTTTTTAGTTTTCGGCCTCTTGTGTAGGATGTTTAGGATTTCTATCTCCTAACATTATATGCTAGCTAATAACATTGGACACATCATGGACAATAAAATCCTAGATTTTAATATTTTTAATTAAATCTTTGCAAAAATATTATGTAACTATGCCAATCAAGCCGTCCTGTATAACACAAATTACGAGTATATACTGAAAAAATATAAACAAATCAAACTGACCTAGATTTTAAGTGTATAATACACAGTCTACAGTGTAACCAGTAGTGGTTATGATTCGTGGTGCACTGTCGTTTATCGGCCACAATAAATACCGCGCTGCTGAATGCTATAACCGTACAACGTTGAAATGATTTACACTATGGTACTCGCACATATTCATAGGGTATTCATAGTTTCTTATATAAAACATGTAATCGTGACGTTTCTCGAGGAATCGTATTTGCCTACAAAAGTAAAATTAAATTTTACTTCTTCAGTTTCAAGTACAGTGTTTTTTTGCAATTTCATCATTCAAAGGTAATGTTAAACCCTATTTATACTTCACAAAACTTTATACTATTAACATATTAGCTTACAAACAATTTTGCAGAAGGCAAAAGTACCAAAGAAGATAGAAGATAGAAGACCGACTACCAAAGGAAATAATGAAATGGGTACCTAGAGGAGCACAGAAAGAAAGGAAGTTCTAAGAAAACATGGATAGAGGGCACACGAAGATCAACGAGCGATAGAGGACTAAAAGACGAAAACTCCAACAACAGACAGCAGTGGAGACTGGGGCATTGGACAACGTCGTAGGACGTTTTGACCCTGAATTAATAATAAATAAAAGTAATTTTGTATAATTACTATATATATTTAGAATTTTCCATAAGATAGTAGTGCATCGTTGATTGCGCATGAGTAATCACAAGCATATAACTAAATAAATTGTATTACAGTAAAGAATACTGTCTATTTTATATTCAAATACCAGATGGAGTTATCTGATTCCATTTTAAATCCACAAACTAATTCTCCCATTGTCAGAACGAGTTTGCAAACGTTCTTTCTAAAACGCCTCTCTTTTGGTCAATCATACCTCAAACATCTTCAAAAATTAAATAACAAATTTCAAAGTAAAATCCTGTTTCGTGATTTTTGAATTTCCTTAAACGAAGCTCTTTACAACCCCGAACTCTTTTAATCCCTGTACATTCTTTACCTCTGGTCTCTCTGTGTAACTGAGGCGACGTCTTTAACATCAAATAAGTCTCATATAAATAATTTTCTCGGGCTCAGGAATGCTTACATCCTCGGGAAGGACACCTTCTCAACTACCTTTTCTGATTCCAACATTATTAGTAATTTGTCTTACCATTTGTCTCGAGTACCTGAATCCTCCACCAAAGTTTCTATTTTCCTGTGTTTGTCGATGCTTTTTTCAACCATCGGTCATTCTTATTTCTGCCTTGTCGAATGTTTGTCCCACCCGCTCGTCTTCTCTTGGTCTTCATTGCAGTAATAATAGCTTCCAGTGTACGGCAGAGAAAATCTTCGCTCGTTCTAGGATTTCATTCAGAGGAAAAGGAAGTACTGTTTACCACAAACTTTCAATATAGTATTTATTATATAGCTGCAGGAGCGAGCGTTCCTGTCAATCACCTCAGGAAGTCAACATTATAAAAAATTGTGTATATTTATTAGAATTAGTTGTTTAAATAGGATTAATTCGCAGTGGTTAACTATGAATTGTATTGTGTGATATCAACAACATTTCTTAAAATACGTATAATAGGAAGGTTTTTTACTTCAAGAGTTTAGATGATAAAGGTATTTATTTTCAAGGATTGTAATGTCATCCTTACAATTCGCAATATTTTATATCTAAGATATTTTAATAAAATAGCTTATTATGTAATATACAAGGTAAAATATGGCCACTATTACGATTTATCCGCTCATTAGGGCCCCTGAGTGATGTCGCTAATACAGACATAATTGATCTCACTCATACTATAGTAATTGATATTATCATGGTGACCATTTTACAGTCCATTCACGTGCTATATCCATTAAGTTCCTTAGATGTTAAAAGTTTTTTTTTACCATTGCTTATCATGTTTTATTCAGTTAAGAATGGTACTAATTCTGATAAGCCTAATGGTTTGTAAACGCACGTATACAGTTATTCAACTGGACCTCGGAGTCACTTATTCTGAAACACAGAGATAACAGTAAAAAGAAACAGTAACAGTAACCGTAAACGTTAATACGCTGCAAACCTTTACAGCGACGTTGTTATTAACTTTATTTTTCAACACTGTGTTGTACATTTTGTAAAACGAATCGTCTACATTTTGTGTCCTGGCAGCAGATATTGTTCTACTGTAAAAGAAAAACTCAGCCGTGTATAATTATTTAAATTTAATTGTGTAATTATTCGGTCTATTATTATTTCATTTACATCCTAATTACTTATGATAAAAAAATCATCAACAACATCTAAGGGATACTACTTGTCAAGTTAGCCATTCCTCTCTCTCAGTAATTGTCCTCTTTAAATCGCAGTAAGATTGGAAGTACATCTTCTTTTCCATGTCTTTGAAGGACGCTGATCTTGGTCGTCTTCTTAGTTTACCACCCAGCAACTTTCCTTCAGAAATGTTACTTAAGAATTGATTATGCCGTACCACGTGCCCAATCAATTTCTCTTCTTCTTCCAATCATTTTTAAAAGTGATATTTCTTCGTCCGAGTGGAAGAATGTTGGTAGACCGAGGAGGAGATGGGTTCCGGCACAGGCCAACTAGGGCCTAATCCCTGTAGTGAAGATGATGATGATCTTTCTTCGTTCACTTATGCGAAGACTTGCTCATTACTCTTCTTATCCATCTAACTCGTCCTCGTCGTTCTTCTCCAGACCCACGTTTCCATTGCTTTCAGTTTCCTCTTTTCTATTTTTCCGAGGGTACAGGCCTTACATCCATAAGTTAAGACACTTTCCACAAATGTTTTGCAAACCTATTCCTTACCTCCATATTTAAGTGAATATTTGTAAGTAAATTCTTTCAAAGATCTTTGCTTAATCTCTGTCCCACATCTGTTTTCACACGTGATGGTAGAAAAAATTTTCAACCTGTTTCAAAATTGTATTACCGAATTAAATATCAAGTTTTAAAATCTCTTTTTTCTTCCCGATCACCATTTTTTGTTTTACTCATGTTAATCTTTAATTTAAGTTCCCATAGAGTCCCAGACAAGCTTTCCAACATTCTCTTCATTTCTTTTATCCATTCTCTGAATATTACTAAATCATCTGCAAAACGGATACTATAAATACGACTTCGATTAATTTTAATGCTTTTGGATTTTTCTTTCAATCTTGTGATGGCTCTTCAATAAATAAGTTCAAACATATCGATTTAAAGGACAGCCTTGCCTGACTTCTCTTCGTATTCAGGCTTCTTTTTATGATAAATGGAAAGCAACATTAAACTTTTCATAAAATTCAGACTACTAACAACAATGTCACATTTTTAGTGATTACAATTTTTTACTATTTTTCTCAGTCGTAAGACATTTTTATTGGCTAAACGTTTTACTATTGTTCTCAGTTGCATGATGCGTATATCTAACAGAAGTAGTTTTTTAATACATTTTTTAGATTTATTTTCTGATTCCGGTCACATTAATTCTACTTCAAAAATATATTCCAAATACAATAGTGTAGTCTTTAGAAGTGCATAAGTTTTAGTTTTTGTTTTGCATAATAAATAATAATACAAGGAAATTATATCATAGTACATATAGTCTTTTATTATTTTAGACCTATATTTTATAAAGAGAAAAAATAGTAGGGTATAATTTGGCTAATAGACTGCTTACACTGTATTTTATTTGCCACAGTGGTCCATATTGCATGGGACTATTACTGGTTGATAAAACCAGAGGACGGTTCTAATTGGTGTAAAAATTTTAATTAAGACAGTATATCTTCACACAGATTGAAGCGCATGAGGATCAGCTTTAGGCAAGCCCTGATAACTTTTATTTTTTAAACTCGATTATTTCAAATTATTATGTTTTTTAAAATGCTTATTATATTTTATTTCAAATTCTGTCAATGGAGTATAGAGTATTTTTCGTTATACGTTATTGAAAATAAGTCAGGAATGCGATATGGTTATAAAAATATCCAATACGTTAAGTTTCCAGGGCCTTACTGATACAGCTGTAGGAAGATGGATGATAAAAATCTAATGTATATAAAAGTCGATTAAATATCGGTAATCGATAAAGTTTTATGCTACGGGTTACTGTATCTGCCATTCCGAATGCTACGTAAATCGTTCTGCTCGTGAATAATTCATTTTATTTTATTGATCAATAGAAACGTATCCTTTACAGTGTCTTCCCCTACTACACTAATATTTTAACACACACACACACACACACACACACACACAGAGAGAGAAACAGCAGAATATAAGGTTTACATCATTGGAAATACGTATGTTTTTACTGAAATATTCTTGATAAAGAATCTGCACTCAATAAGTAGATTGCTGTATCCGCGAATATTAAACATTTAATAAAAAAATACACCTCAGTTACGGAAAAAATCTCAGTTATCTACAGAAAACTGTAAAAATGTTATATAAATAAATAAACACATAGAATTTTTTCGTGATGAAAGTATTTTTAATATTTGTCTGATTCTTCACGATTTATAATTTGGTTATTATTTTTTTATATATTTCATATGTGTGTTCAATATTTATCTATAAAGCCTTTGTTTATTGAAATACAATAATTACTAATATATGAATATTTTATCATCAGCATCATCACCACTCCAAGGACTAGGCCTTAGACCTGTTCCGGAACGTAACTCCTTCTCGGTCTAAATACATCTCCCTTCCCAGTAGGGTGATAACCCAAGGCAGCCACAGGTAGGCGGATATAAGAGATGCGATTGAAGTGTTCACATCATCTCCTTCAGTGGTGCAATGATACAATGTTTAAATCGCTTCTAATGTCCTCGTTCATTCTCCGATCCAAGAGAGAACAACGTTGCGTCCCTCTTAGAAATTTCATTTCGGTGCCTGAATCCTCTGCACGTCCCTTTTACTAAGAGTCCATATCTTACTAGCATACAGGAATGTGGGGACAGCCACAGTTTTATATAATTTCATTCGTGTATCCTTTCGTGTTTTATTTTTCAAATACGTATGAATGGTTCCACAGAACGTCTAAATTTTGTTAATAATGTTTTGTTACTATTATATTGCATTATACGTATGATACAGTATTAATTTATTAATATATTATTACTATTATCATTATTAATAATCCAAGTGCGCTAAAATTAAAGTTTATAATAACATTACACAAATGTACTAGGCTTTTAATAAACGTTACAACAATAGCAAATTACAAATAGCTAAATTATGGACACGAATTTTGAAATATAAAATGAAAAACGAACTAACTACAGTAAAAAAAAATGCTATCAGTCTTAAAGAACGATAAAATTTACACCTTACAAGTAATTTGTATTCTTGCCACATTTCAAACTTTTACACAAACATTCACATTCACAAAGATATAAATAATATGAAAAATAAGATGAAAACAAATAATGTACATACAACATACATTAGGCAATATAAGATATTGTTATTTATTATGATTACATGATGAAAGCTGTATTCAATTATATATTTAGGTACTCATAATTTCATATAATATAAAGTGAATGAAATTACTTTTTTTTCTAAAATTAATAAATACTGATAGTCTGCAGTATCCTAGACTAGGTGTTTCCTCAGTTTAAATAATAAAAAATTCCATTAACTTTATAAAACAACCTTGACTGTCGTTGATAATGGTTTCAAAAAAATTTTTGTGATTGTTTCTAAACTGACAGATATAGCTTCTCTTCAAAAAGACGTGTTTCCCTCCTACTTCGAAATTGTTGATTCTTCGGCACTAACGCTGTGCGCCTAAAATCATTTAATACATGAGGAAACGTTTCGTGTTGTTATCAGGACAAATTTCACTTATTCATTAGAACACATTGATTGCTTTTATAAAATTGAAACCAATTTGTACAAAACAACCCAAACTAGTCTCAGTATACCTAGATTAATTTTCCATTGAGAACTTTTTTGTGATTTCATTAATATTAATGAAATATTTATAGATACGTCTGTTAATATGTAGGCCTATGTTAATAAAATTCAATTAAATTCTATTGAGTGAACGTCAAACCACATACAATGTATACGATGTTTTAATATTCATGTTTAATATGGTAACCAAATCACTTGTACGAATTAATAAATTATTTACCTTAAATTATCCGCCGTGTGATTTCTTGTGCTTCGTCTATGACGCGTTTCAGAGCTTATGCTCCATCATACATATAGTATTAACTTTTTAATATCTGATGATGGAGCATAAGCTCTGAAACGCGTCATAGACGAAGCACAAGAAATCACACGGCGGATAATTTAAGGTATACGATGTTGCATCAGCATGTAAATTTTTTACTGCTTTACAGTGTATACATTCATTAGTTGTACTGCGTGCATAAAAAAATCTTTTCCTGTCTTTGTATCTGCATTTTCATAATAGATCGTTTGGTCTTACGAAATCACATAAAATATTTGAGATCTGATATATAGATATTACTTTTCCCTCTTATTTTTCTTCATCCAACTTCACGAGTTCGTCGTCTTCTCTTCACGTTGAATAATTAATGAATAGTCAATGCGTGTTCTTAGGAATGATGAAAAATATTTTTACATGAAGATAACGGAAGAACTTATTTTTTTACCAATAAATATATAATCTTATTATTGGATGTTCCATTTATCCTAACTTTGCTCTTTTTTTTGTTTTCCCTAAAATATGATTCAAATGAAAAATTAGCTTTTATTTAAGTTCCTTCTTCGATGGAATCCTAATTCCTAGTACATTTTCCTATATTACTAGATGACACAAATCATACGGTGCTACCTTTCATTTGAATCTTATCACAATTAAAACAGAAAACCACAGAAAGTTACAAGATTAACCTATGGTCATCTAGCCTAACGAAATAAAAATGAAAAAATTTAAGTTATTAACGTTTACTAGTCAATGTGGAAAACTACACACTCCATAATAACGACTTAACATGGCACAATAATATAACACACAAGCAAACCGCATATCCTAAGAACGTTACTTTGACGACACTTATTTTGGTAGCGGTATTGGTAAAAAACGTGGTGGCTTTAACATAGACCTACGTGATGGGTGCAGAAATTTACTTAACTTGCAGTAAACGTAATAATATTAAAACTTTTTAATTTTAACCTTCACCTAAAATTTCTCGTCTGTTTTCTCACAGTTAGGCTAAAGCAAATATTTTTCCATTCAACAATCCTTTCACCCCACTATTGTCTTTCGTGGTAACCATATGTAACCACATTAATGTGCAACAGTTTCGATGTATTTGTTTATACAACTACTAAAATTATATTTATCAGTCTTCATCTATCTTCTTGCATTATCTTTCGTCTAGTAAGTCATTGAAGTACTGCAGTAGTTTTCAGTGTCTACCCCTTTACCGACTTTCCTGTGTCACTATCATAACATTCTTCTTCTTCTTCTTCTTCTTCTTCTTCTTCTTCTTCTTCTTCTTCTTCTTCTTCTTCTTCTTCTTCTTCTTCTTCTTCTTCTTCTTCTTCTTCTTCTTCTTCTTCTTCTTCTTCTTCTCCTCCTCCTCCTCCTCCTCCTCCTCCTCCTCCTCCTCCTCCTCCTTTTTCTTCTTCTTCTTCTTCCTTTTTGTCTCCTTTTCCTTCTTCATCTTCTTTTTTTCCCATTTCTTCTTCTTCATCCTCTGTCGCTACAATACTTCAACCCTACCTCTATTTTTTTTTGCTGTATTATAGACAGCCACTTCCATTCTATCCTCGGCAACGCCTCTCTAGTTGCGACTACCCATTACCCTCAAGTCCTCTTGTACGTCCACCAGCCATTATACTTTTTTTTTGTTTTCTTCTTCTTCTTCTGGTTTCAAATAATTTTTCACTCGGTATTAATTTTACTTCGCCATTATTTATCAAAGCGTCCAACTCGATATGAGTTTACACCTTTCCCTGAGACAATCCAGTATATTTCTGAGGATTACTTCTGTAATATTAGGAACAGAAAATGTCATAAATCATTTGTATGTGGCTTTTAATGACTCTGAAACAAGGACTATTTGTATGAGAAGCAAACAATGGTTAAAGCAATTTTAAGGGACACATTATTAGATGAGATTAAACTTTTTCTTTATTGAAATATCTGTACAGTGAATGTAAAACCTTTATGAGACACAGAAGATTTATTTGTTTATAATTTGTTAATTGTGAATTGTACTCAGAGCACCTTGCGCATCAAGTATCGCCCATTAGTCATTTCATTTTCAACATTTTTAGGTTCCATACTTATTTATCCATATAATTAAAAAATAAAGCCGTGGAATGGCATACGAAGTTATGTATTTGCAAATATATGGCATTTGTAAACTGTGTAGATATATAATGTACACCAGTTGGTATCTTGTTGATATTTGTGTAGATGTTTACATAGTTCAAATTCGTATCAAGAAATTTAATTTATGAACGTTACATCATAAAATTAAAAAATATTTTAATACGCTTTGAATATAAAAATATTGTTAAGAAAATAGCGTTGATATAAATTTCCTTACAAGTGAAAATTTGAATTAACAATACGTAAGCTCTAAAAATTAATCTGAGTAAATATGCGTTTGAACTGTTAAACTTTATATATATTATATATTATACATTATATATTATATATTACACATTACATATATAAAATATTATATATTATATATTATTATATATGAATATTATGCATAGTGTAAACAGGAAAACCGTGAATGTGGAACACGTGCTACCTTTTAATACGTTTACCTAGTATCATAATACAGGAATCCGCCAGCAACATTCATCTATTCATAAAAGTTTCTTATATTTGCTTATTGTGATATTTATTTATGCACTATTTCAGGCGCTAGTTAAATATTATCATTTTCAACTCCAATAAATTTGGTGTATTTCTGTTGTGATCATGGATAAACTGTGTAGATACTGAACACAGAATCTCAGAGATAAATTTATTTTTTTTACGTATTCCTCTCATTTTGTTGAATGGGTGTCACAAAACACACTACTTAAATCAGGTTGCATACGTTCCAACAGTTTGAGAAATTTTGTATTGCCTTGGAACAGTATTTTTCAACCTTTGGAAATTGATATTGTGTAAAAGAAAAACTAAAAAAAATATTATCGGTTGACAATAATGTACACGCCTTCTTTCCTACTAAAGATTGTATAATCTACAGCTTTCTGGTGATCCGTTTACATTATCACCGCTGCCACTCATCTTCCGGTATCTAGGACTCAAATAAAATTTAAGGTATTACGACTATTGTCGTTTGTTGACGGAACTTTACAGATTTCCTACTTCCTTATCAGTGTCCCTACATTACTAGGAAACATAACTCATATTACGTTCTTTTTACTTAAATGTTAATACTAAGAAGCACTAAAAGTTATAAACTTTTGTAAGATCGTCAACACTAATGAAATCATCAATAAATTTTTTTGTTTAATTTCAAACAACACCGTTGTAACGAGAAACGTCAACTAGGAGTGCGTAACACAATAACAAAATACACTCCAGCAAACCGCATATTCTGAAAAGAATTTAATTTTATCAACAGTGATATAGATAGCGGTATTACCAAGATTCCTCGTAACCTTAATTGTTGTATGTGATAACGGGAAAAATTCAATTAACTATTCCGTAAACGTAATAACATTAAAAAGTTTTTAAATTTAAACTTCCGATAAAGTTGGTCGCCTGTTTCTTCGTAGTTCGAGTAACGTAATTGTTTCAACATTCAACAACACTTTCTTTCCACATTATCTACACTGCTGTGTGTACGTCCACACACACACACCACACACACACACACACACACACACACACATCCATTTGAATGTATCACTCCATTTGTCTGTGTTTCTTTAAAAAAAATGTAGTTCTCTATATCTATCGCATATGTTTTACCACCATTCTCTCTTTTTTTGTTTTCTTTTTCAATTCCCCACTTAAATTATTATCGTCGTCTTTAATGGCTTAACGAATATTTTCTTTTCTTCTTCTTCTTCTTCTTCTTCTTCTTCTTCTTCTTCTTCTTCTTCTTCTTCTTCTTCTTCTTCTTTTTTTTATACCACAGTTTTTTAATTATTCTAAAATATCCATTCATCCTCCTCAATACAAATATGCTGCATTTAATCCTATGACTTATAGAATAAATAATATTCACTTAAATAAGTTAGAAATACAAAAATACATGAAAATTATATATAGTATTGCAGCACAAAATGGATATAACCTCAAACTTTTTGATAACATGGCAAAAAAATTAATCAAAAAGTGGTTAATAATTATTTTAATAAAAATACACTGAACTGTCAAAATATTAAATACATTAATTTCACGTATATGACCACTATTAATCATAAAGTTACAAAATTATTCAAAAATTAAATATAAAAATAACCTATAATAGTAATAAGATAGGCAGGCTTTAGCAGAATAAAACTTAAATTCAGCACCGTATTTCATATTTAAAACGAGATATATATAAATCATATTTAGCTACTCACCCAATTCATAATAATCACACTTCCAAATTTAAATAGTATAACTTTATTAAAACACATTTCTAAATGTCCAGAAATGATCTTATAGGAAAATTTAGAACAGTTTAAACGTAAAATAAATTGATTGATGACTCGTTAGGCACTTAGTGAAACATACTACTACAAAGGTTTTAAAAACATACAAACACTTGGTAAGTCTCACAGTTTATTATTTACCTCTGGAAATTGTTTCAGCTTGTCAAGATATTCTCAAAGAGATTATACAAATAATTATGATCTCCAAAATTAGTTGTTTCTATGATTTCTTTGAGAATAGTTTAAGAGGCTGAAACAATTGCAAAAGTAAATAATAAACTGTGAAATTTACTAAGTGTTTGTATGCTTTTAAAACATTTATAAAATAAATAAATACCTGAAAAAACGTGCCTGGACACTACGTATGGAAAAATAAAATATACTAACAATTTGAAATATCTTGCGGGAAACATATCCAGAAACGCCTCAGACGAAGTATCCTTTAAGATACGGAAACTCAAATTATCAAAGGCCTTTACCCTAAACCGGGAACTGTACGGAAACAAAACCCTTTCTAAAAGTGCGAAAGTCCGCTATTATAGCACCATGATCATGTATGGAGTGGAAACAATGTGCTTTCAAAATGTGGAACCTCTTCTTAAAATTGAGTGAAGAATTCTTTGGAAAATTTATGGCCTCAAGAAAACCGAAGATGGGTACAGGCAGAGACCCCAAGGAGTAATCTGTAAGAGTAATCTGTACAGTAATCTGGAAGATCTCGAAACGGCTTTCCGATGGAGAAGACCGAAATTCCTTAGACATATGGTTTGGATGGATTGCTCCAGATTAAACAAACAATTTTTCAACTATATTTGACAACTTTCCAGTCTGAACGGATACACCAAACAACTGGGTATCTATTTGAACAACTGTGTAGATATAAATACATACAGAAACAACATTCAAAATCTTGAGGTTCTCTGTGGGGAGAAGAAGACGAGAAAGGGGTGGACAGTAGAAAGGAAGGCGGCGCATAGTGTGCGAATGAGGGCCTTCTGGCAGAAGAAGAAAAGGAAAAGACATTCGCTTGGTCCACGGCTGGCCTGTTCGTGTAAAAAAATGAATACCTGAACAATTCCTAATTAATACAAAAATTGATAGCATTTTCAAAATCAACAATTTCATAAAATAGTGTATATTTATATTACATTTGTATATATACATGTGTAAAAAACGTACATTAAATTTACACTACATAATAATAAGCTGTTATTAAAATATCGGTATGGAGAACCATACATGACTTCCATGTTCTAAGATTTATATGTAAATCATTTTCGAAATGAAATATTACTATAGAAACTACTTCTTTCTACTTACTGCTTCAGCCTTAACCACAGTACTGTGATCACTAACATATACCACCTCACGTTATCGCACTCGATTTTCACTGATGATGGAAGTGGATGGAATTGCCGAAACGTCTGGTTTTGTAGAAAACATTGGACTACGGCCAAACATCCCGGGAAGGAATTTTAACAAAAACTACTTCTTTGTTGCGGATAACGTTGTACAATATATATAAACAATTGCATAAAATTAATGGCTTGTATAAGTTAATGTTTGATGTCCATTAAATGTTGCTCAAGTTTCCAAAGTTTTAATATTATGACGTCCGTAATTAAAACATCAGAGCAGGTTTAGTGTGTATGAGGGTACACCGTGGACAAAAATTTTCAAATTTCCTATTGAGCGTTGCTTAGAGTAAAGCTGCGAATCTACAGTGTATGTTTCACAGAACAAACACGCGAAAAAGAAGGAGCGCTCCGAAGTCACTCATGGACCCTCAGCATCTTGCAGAGGGTTCATTCCCTAAAGATGAAAAGTCTGTCTATGAATCGTTCCTCTGTAAACACGTGCAGTTACACTGCCCAGCGATCCACAGGAAGCAAATCGCTATCCACGCTGGACACTTTTTCGGCTTGCACGCGTTATGTTGGTATGGGTTTCGGCACTTACCATTTAAAAAGCGTGCAAATGTAAGAAAATAAACATGAGTGAGGCCAGAAATAACGCGAATTTTGTGTGTGTGTGTGTGTGTGTGTGTGTGTGTGTGTGTGTGTGTGTGTGTGTGTGTGTGTGTGTGTGTGTGTGTGTGTGTGTGTGTGTGTGTGTGTGTGTGTGTGTGTGTGTTTTCCCTGCCTTTTTATTGCGGTAGTCATAATAATAAAATGGAAACGTAAACATTACATAACTGAGATATGCTTGCCTGCCACGAACGATATATTATTTTATACATGTATATTAACTCATACATAATTTACATTAAAATGAAAAAATTATAATTTTATTGCCTGGCAACAAAATTATTTTATTTTTAACAATTACCATTGGTTCAAAACGTTTAAATGAATTTTCAAGTACTTACTGTTGTTAAAACGTAAAAGGTAGCAGGTAAACTACCCCTTCGCCTTAACCGATCTTCACCAAAATTGAAAGACCTTGAGATCTCTACAATTCAGGGACATATGCAAAAAATTATTTGATTCTGTTTGAATTTGCGGCTGTCATCGTTTGCCATAGAAAATTACCCTTGATAAAAAAACGTTGAAGTAAACTACCCCTTTCTCTTTAACCAATCTTCACCAAAAACAATAGGTCTTGAGTACTCTACAAATCAGGACTGTATGCAATAAATTATTTGATTCTGTTTGAATTTGCGGCTGTTATCGTTTGCCATAGAAAATACCCTTGTTAAAAAAACGTTGCTAGTAAACTACCCCTTTCCCTTAACCGATCTTCACCAAAAACAATAGGCCTTGAGAACTCTACAATTTAGGGCTGTATGCAAATAATCTTTTGATTCTGTTTGAATTTGCGGCTGTTATCATTTGCCATAGAAAATAGCTTTGTTAAAACATAAAACGTTGCTGGTAAAATACCCCTTTCCCTTAACCGATCTTCACCAAAATCAATAGGTCTTGAGAAATCTACAATTCAGGGCTGTATGCGAAACATTATTTAATTCTGTTTGAATTTGCGGCTGTTATCGTTTGCCAAAAAAAAATTACCCTTAATAAAAAAACCGTTGCTGGTAAACTACCCCTTTCCCTCAACCGATCTTCACCAAAAACAATAAGTCGTGAATACTCTACAAATCAGGGCTGTATGCAAAAAATTATTTGATTCTGTTTGAATTTGCGGCTGTTATCGTTTGCCATAAAAAAAAATCTACAGACAGACACACAGACAGATAGACACACTGACACTTTTCGAAAAACGACTTTTTTTCATGTTTTGAGTGTAGTACAATCAGAATCTGCAATAATCTCAAACACGATTTTTTTTGCCATCACCATACTTCCATTTCCTTAAGGAACATGGAAGTAAAAATTATTTTTAAAATGTCATTAATTTGTAATACTCTGATTATGATAGTTCAAACTATCGAAACACTGTAAAAAATACAAAACAAATAGAATACTGTATTCTTGTAAGAAAAGTGTTGTTTATTATATATTTTTTTTTATTTTAATTTTGGGACATCAGTGTATGATATTTTCATATTGCTACAATATTTTCAAGGTGTCACACATATTTTCAAGATGTTCACTTAGTTACAGAGTGCGTTTTGTATCTTACTTCCCTTGATGCTGTTGCCCAGGGAGCGTTCTATCGTAGGAGCGAAGATGTTGTGCCTGTTTGTTGTCCGTTGTTCTGAGAACTGTCAGTTAGGAATTTCCAATCTATCACTAATTTAGTAGTATATTTATTTCTGTCGTTGGCCCCTGCGTGTCCTTTCCTGTATATCTTGATCCTTTCTCTGTACTGTCTGACTTTCTTATTGTTTTTTCTTGCCAAGATTTAAACACACACACACACACACACACACACAAACATATATTTGCTAGAGTATATTTCTTGATGCATATATAATTTATTTAATATTTATAAATGCTTTACCTCAAGATTTTTTTCCCTTATTTGGAACATGTTTCGGGAATAATATTGATCCCATCCTCAGCCTTCTTAATTTTAGAATCCTTCACAGATTCCCGAACAAAAACATCTTGAAGTAAAGAAATTACAAATTTTAAATAAATTGTGTGTGTGTGTGTGTGTGTGTGTGTGTGTGTGTGTGTGTGTGTGTGTGTGTGTGTGTGTGTGTGTGTGTGTGTGTGTGATTAATTTTTTTATGTAATTAACTCCTTTTAATATTGTAACAACAAATTTTCATATTCCAAGGATGTTTTATGGTAAGCTGACATGATATCGAAAAATAAATATAAATAAGAACATACTAACGCATATGTAAACAAAATCTTGAAAATTCAATTTGGGTGTCCGTGGTGCAAGGTAACACTAACGGTTTTGATAATTCCCTGACAATATGCTAATAGTTACTAGTTCGTTCTAAAGACAACTCCAGTCTAGACACGAATAAATTAGAAGCACAATTATCAGTGTATCTGGTCGTAATTGTGTGACGTGTAAGTGACTAAATTCTAGAAACTGTATGGAGAGAAAGAGAAACATCTGTCACACCTCACATCTGAAACACAAACATGGTGATAATGGTACAAATAACAGTACACGTATTTCGGTGTGTGTGTGTGTGTGTGTGTGTGTGTGTGTGTGTGTGTGTGTGTGTGTGTGTGTGTGTGTGTGTGTGTGTGTGTGTGTGTGTGTGTGTGTGTGTGTGTGTGTGTGTGTGTGTGTGTGTGTGTGTGTGTGTGTGTGTGTGTGTGTGTGTGTGTGTGTGTGTGTGTGTGTGTGTGTGTGTGTGTGTGTGTGTGTGTGTGTGTGTGTGTGTGTGTGATGAATGAGACCATTAAAGGAATCGTAAATCGTAGTGAAGTGTGTAGCAGGTGATGTGTTACCGAGAGAGGCGAAAGTAAGGGCGTTGAATTGTTTACAGAAATGTTATTAAGGTTACAACCACACTATAATTCGTCGCACCCCTGCCTTGCCAACATACTACAAACGTGCGGTGTACATTTTCGTTGAATATGTAATTCAAATTTGTATTTAGTTCCTTTGTGTAATTCTTCGTAGCTATAACAATACCTAAGAAAGTTTGTGGTATATACTCTCAATGAACTTCATTCGTCGACGACGGACAAAACGATATGAAACTGTTATATTCTAAAACAATGGAAAAATGATAGTAAAACATGGAAAGTGGTGTTGTCGCAAAATAAGAAACATTATTTTAGAAAATATTGTTAGGTGATACGGAACATCCTCGTACATTCGATAGTGTGGTTCTAGAAGCTTCTCAATTAGCCCAGCCGGTGTGTGTTCTGCCAAGGTCAAGGCTGATTTGTATCCTCTAGAATTTTCGAGTGCTTGTTAAGGACGCATATTATGGAACCCTGCCGATTATTATAAAAAGCCCAAACCTGCCGCTTAGTTTTCAGTTTTCGTCGGACGATTATTCAGTGCGTTTAAGTGGCGATTTATTCAAGTAAGTTTCGAAGTATTGTGACGAAGTGTTATTGTGTTATAAATGTGCGGGTCTCTATTAGTTGACATTATTAATGCATGAGAGAAAATGTGACTTGAATTTTTGTAAGAGACTATCTTGTTGATTATAGTTTATCAATTGTGATAATTATAACTGGTTATTAGTGACATCACAGGTGTCTGTAATTTTTGATTTCCACTGTATAATACGACAATCAGTGAGACCATCGTAACAGTATCTATAACTTATTTGACATTATCGTTATAGTTTAATTCTAAATTATATAATAATCACAGCGAAGTAAGCCAGGTAATGGTTTCAACATGCGGGAGTAGGCTTAATTTATATATATATATATATATATATATATATATATATATTGTAACATAACAAAATTATTACGCTAAACATTTGACTTAATGCAACATAAATAAAGGAAAAAGTTCCATAGTGAGTGAGAAGAATAAATTGTTTTAAGGATTACACTAGAAACTGTATATTAAGTCAATAAAATGTTAATAAAAATGAAAAATAACAAAGAAAACCATTGATTAAAATAACTTACTATGTAAAAACCAGTTAAACCAGCAGTATACCCAGTAGATTGGGGAAGCAGTAAAAAGGGAAGGACCATAAAAAAGGAAATAAAAGGATGAAACCATATTAATAAGGGAATAATAATAAGGTCAAGATGCAGAGAAACCACAAGACCAGAAACTACTAATGTAATAAAGAAGAGGGACAAAATATATCAAGATTCCCACAAAGAGACCAGAACCAGGAAGAGATATTCCAAAAAATGATAGTCATGTAATACATACCATGAAACAAAATTAAAACTGATATATGTAGACCCAGAACAAGTTACAAGATACAATCCCAGAAAACCAAATTGTATACTAGTTGTAAGAATAATATGTCAAAAAACTATTAAAACAGACGACTATTAGTGTAGCCAAAATAAAGGACACCTTATAATAAAGTGTGATATAAAAAATATATGAAAACAGACTACCATTAGTGTAGGAAATACTAGATAAAAACTAAAGAGACAGTCTAATGACTGAGTGTAATTTAGATAATAAAAGTGTTTTAGTGTTTAGGCAAAATAACAATATGATAGGTATAAGATGTTTTTATTTTATTGTATGAACAAATTAAGTATAGGGAACACGAAAGACAGTCAATAACTGCAAGTGTTAGTAGTTATAAGATGTTTTTATTTTATTTTATGAACAATTTAGGTATAGGTAACACAAGAGACAGTTAATCACTGAAAGTGTCAGTAGTTCTAAGGTGTTTTTATGTTAATATTTTAGCAAAATAGTTATAGTAAATAAAAAGAGACAGTGAATAACTGAAATTGTTACTAAGAATAAGATATTTTAATAGAATAAGGTTGTGATAAAATGAAACATAAAAACAAAGGACAGCCAAAGACTGATAATAATATGTTCTCATTATAATTCTAAGTATAGAGAAAATTAGGCATAAGATGTTTATGTTATGGTTCAATGATGTTATTATTAGAAAGAAAGTTTAGTAGGTACAAGATATTTCATTGTATTTTAAGATCATGTCATTTAATTTTCCATTGTGTAAGTCAGAGAGGCAAGTAGGACATAAAAATGTAATAATTTTATTCAAAACAGTAAACCATATATAATGTACAAGCAGACCAGCTAAGACACCATTTTAGAAAACACAGACTGGCATATAAACCAAAAAATTATCTATCAAAGAATCAATCTATGTAATAGGAATAGAATTCAATACATACAATACAGAAATTGAAAATATAATTAATACAGATACAGTTAATAGCAAATAGAATGACAAAGGAAAGGAAATTAACTTCTTTTGGAAACAGTTAATAATAGGCCTGTGATAGTAATCAAATCAGACTAAACAGTAAATTAATCAATATTGAAATGTTTTAACAACCAAATTATTAACAACCAAGTAATCACGAAATTATTAAGTATATTCCATGGAAATATTATACCGAAGAAACAAATAAAAACCTTTAAAACACTGAATTTGTACAAAATATGAGGCATATAATCATTATATAAAATTGTCATTTTTGGGCTTATATGAGCTTGAAACAAACCCAGCTATATATCAAAAGATGTAGAATTAACTAATCAATATTACTGAGTAGTTAGATTTATGTAAAATCAAGAAATATTTGAAATACAGTAAAAAATAAGAAAACTTATTATGTATATTTAGATGGTGAACCAAGTCTTAGACAGATATTTTTATAGTTAAACAATATAAAGAGGAAAAAGACATAGCACAAATTACCCTAAAACGACGACGTTGCGTCTATTAGTCTATTGTTAATCGCGAAGCGGAATAGTTGGAAATGTGTTAGCAGAGTACTGAAAACAGAATAATTTGTATAAAACCAAGTGTGGTTATGCGGCGTGTAACGGAGATGATCTAAAAAGTGAAAATAACCTTAACTATCAATTTCTAACACTTCACAAATTTCCAAAACACAGTAATAACACCATAAAACTCAACACAAGAAATCAACAGCCATTTTGAACAATTTTGGACCGAATTCACAGAACACCAATACACATATTTGAACACCGGACACATCACAAGAAACCCATCACGAAACGACATCGCAGAAGACGAGAGGACACTCTACACTATATTCCTGGACCAACACCACTTCGCAGAAAAGGGAACATCATTTTATTTCTGCGGGAGAAGCTCAGCCAATTCCAACAGCATCGCAGTTAAACTCGAGGAGACGGCGGCCATACTTGATTTCTTACCAGCACGAGTGCAATGCCTGCTTGAAGGGAGTGACGTCATTTATTCGAGGTTCGCAATTCAATTTTTTTTTAATTGACAATTTCAATAATAATTTTGTTCTATTTCAGCTATTACCATTTAGTTTAAGAATACCTGTTAAGAATGTATCTTGTTCCTTGCCCTCTGACCATTTCGACTCGTTAAAAGAACCACAAATTTAACCTCGTAAAAAATATATTTGTTGATTTTTTCGCTACCGACTGGAGCAAATATTAGTCAATGCCTTGGTCATGCGCAGTTTGACTGGCGCATAATTTTGAATGTTAATAAACGCAAATCATTACTCAGTTACCAGAATTGTTTTTATTTCTATAATTAATGTTACTATTATTTTTTTTTTTAACAAAAAAATAATTTACAGTGAGAGAATAGGTATATAAGGAAATTACACACTCAATTAATTAATTAATTATTAATTAATTAATTTAAATAATTAAATCAAAAATCAATACAAGAAAAAGAAAAAATATTTTCACAATTTATAAAGTTTGATTTATTTGTTATTTATCAATCAATCACACCTAGTTATAACATATTTATATTAAATCTATTCTTTGTATTTGGTGAATCCAAAGTGGAGCGGTATCATCGGTGAGTTCAATACCGAGATCCAGACAACATACACAATTCTTATCATCAATATCTTTATATTTTATTTATTATTATATTTGAAATTATATTACAAATTGACTAGCCTAAACAGTGGGGCTTACAGTCAGGGCAAATTAACACATAATACATATCTAACTCATATATATATCTTTTTATTTTTATATTTTGAATTTGTAATTATATTACAAATTGGCGTCCAACTTAAGGGGCTTTAAATAGGAGGTAATAGTGTTATAAAATAAGGACAAGTGTCCAATTTCCTATTTTTAGCTTGGCAGCGGTCAATAGGTCGGAAGAGGGAGCGAGATGCACAGGAGAGCTACATCAAGGAAAAGGGTTATGGAGGCCGAGCAGGAGGTAGACATGGAGGATAAAGAGGCGACACCAGTGGAAGATGTGGAGTCAATGTTACCGCCAGCAGAACCAAACAAACCTGCACCACAGGAGGAACAGCCGGAGAAATCCACCACAAAGGAAGATACAAAATTGGATAGAATGATGGAGATGTTACTCCGAGAATTTAAAACAACGAAGGAAGAATTAAAGGAAGAGTTGAGTAATAAAATCGGAGATACCAACAAGAAAATCGAAGAAAATAGTAAGAAGATGGAGAACGATAACCAACGATTGAAGGAGGAATTAAGAGAAAGCAGTAAGAAGATGGAAGAAAATAATAAGGAAATGAAGAATGATAACCAACGATTGAAGGAGGAATTGGGTAATAAAATTGGAGATACCAGCAAGAAGGTAGAAGAGAAGATGGAGGAAAATATTCAGAAGATTGAGGAGAAAATGGAGGAAATAATGACTGACAATAAACAGTCGAAAGAGGAATTAACCCAGATAAGCCAAAAACTGGAAGAAACCAACAAGGGGATGGAAGAAACAAGTCAAAAAATGGAAAGCAATAATCAGCAACTGAGAGAAGAATTGAAGGAGACGAACCAAGAGAACATGAACCGGTTAGACGGAAGAATGGAAATATTGAAGGAAGAATTGAGCCAGAAGATAGCTGAAAACAATGAGACAATCAGCAAGAAGGTAGAAGAAGAAATAACGGTAATCGAACAACGGGTTACAAGAGCTGACGAAAGATGGAGTCAAACCGAACGAGAAGTACAGAGTATTAAGACAGAAATAAATACGAAGGTTAACAACATTGAAGAAACGACTAGGAAGACATTGGAGGAAGGACTAAAGGAAACACGGGAAGACTGGGAGCGAGTGCAGGACCGATTCACAGAAAAATGTGACGGCATTGAAGCTACTGTGACCAGTATCAACAGTCAGGTGCGACAGAACCAGACAGATATAGACCTATTCCATAGTCGACCGACAAGCATTACCAGTTGTCCCAATAGTGAGAATCGTGAAGGGATTAACTTCAGGTTCTATAAAAACAAACCAATGGAGTTCCTAGCCAGAATCGAAGAGTACTTCACCAAACACAGAGGTAATCGCTGGAGGGAGAATAAAGAGGTGCTTGACGAATCGTTCAAGGAGATAGCAGATAATTGGTGGATGGCGATAAGAGACGAAGTGACCGATTATCAACAATTCAGAAGGCTATTCAAAGCCAAATATTGGTCTGAATCAACACAAATTATCGCCAGAGACGGGATCTGTCATGGAAAGTACAACCCGTATGGAAACCAGACTTTAACGGCGTACTTTTTGGGAAAGGTGTGCGTGGCCAAACATCTAGAGCCCCGAATACCGGAAGAATGCCTGGTCAGCAAACTCTCATACCATTATGAGGAGGATATTATAAGGGCCAGAAGAAACAGTCAAATAAAGACTGTGCAAGCCATGACCGAGCTTTTAGAAATGTATGAGCATGAAGACTATTACCGTCAAGGTCGCAGGAGATATGAAAAGCCGGAACCAAGAAGTAACAACAATAATTTGAATAATAATAATCGGCAGAATGTGGGTAACAATAATAATTATAATTTCGCAAATCGGAATAATGCCGAATACAATTATAACACCCGAAATAACAATAATTTGCCTAGATTTAACAACAATAATAATAATAGTAATATTCCTCGCATTAATAATAATGACAACAACCACAACAATAATAATAATAATAATAGTAACCGTCCACAAAATAACAACGGTTATTATAACAATAATCGTAACTATGTTCCAAATGGTCAGAGGAACCCCAACCCCTCTAATAACAATTATCATGGTAATTATGACCGGAATTACCCGAATGGAGGTAATAACAGTAATTACAGGACATATCGACCCAATATTAACTACATCAGAGCGGAAGGCAGTGGACAGAGGAGGTACCATCCTCAACGAAGGAGCCGATACTACGAGTACGAGACCTTCCAAGGAAGTCAGGGAAGTAATAGGTACAGAGAGTACGAGCCCAGACGTAGTTCCAGCCTGGACAATCAGCGAAGACTACCTGTAACAGAAGCCCAACACGACGGTCGAGCAGAACCAAACGAAGCAGTCTCAGGACTCCAAGCTGATGCTTCAAACGGCCTAATCCGTAATGATGCGGAACATTTAAACGAACGGAGGCAGTAATAAACTCCAGTAACCCTTTACTGCTCCAATCTGCTGGGTTTAACCAAGAAGGAATGAATTCGAAGAAAAACAGAAAAAATTTTACTATAATATACAGCAATTATTTGAAAGATATCCGTAAGGACCTACTAGAAGACAGCGAGATTAATATTAATAATAATGATAATGAAATAATATACATAATTGCAGAAATTGAGGGTATTTCTGTTCCTATAATGATAGACACTGGAGCCAATGTCTCCATAATAAATCGAAATGAGTTGGACCGGATACAGCAGGAATGCCACAAAAACTTACCGGTACTACCTATTAATAATATTGTACTTGTAGGAGCTACCGGCCAACAGAACAAGACCATAAGAAAGCAGGTATCCCTAAGTGTCAACAGTTAGGGCATTAGTGTGGATATGATATTTCTTGTTGCAGCCGGATTACCTTTCAACATCATGATAGGATGTGACATATTGCGCAGAAACTCAGCAGTTATCGACTTGTGCCGAGGAAAGGTATCACTCTTTGCTGAAGGTTCGACCTGGGTAGCCAATTTAACTAATAACAAGACGTTAGACGCCAGACAACTTCTCGACCACCAAAATAAGGTGAATTACTTGTCCAACTACTCAACAAACAAGCCAGTACATCAGGATTCGGAGGAAGACCTATGGCAACAAAAGATTCAGGAGATACGTAACTTCCAGTGCCACAATACTAACGAGCAATTAAAGGAAAACCAGCTGAATCAATTGGTCGAAATATATGAAAAATATCGAGCTGTATTTTCGGACGAACCTGGAAAGATCCGGAACTACCAATGTTCCATACGATTCAGAGAACCGGTAGAATTTAACCGAAAGTCGTATCCAATAGCACAATCTTTGAAAGAAGCCGTACGCACAGAGATCCAGAATATGATCAGTAGAGATATCATCGAGAGCAGTCAATCGCCATACACTAGCCCAATTGTGGCCATACAAAAGAAAAATGGGAAGGTAAGGCTTTGCCTTGACGCACGTGAGATAAATAAAATGATAATTAACGATCGTACCTCACCTGGCGAAATTGATGAAATTTTGAAGAGGTTCCACGGAACACGATTCATTACCACTTGGGATACCGTATGCGGCTATTGGCAAGTGGAGTTGCACCCAGCAAGCCGGCAATACATGGCGTTCATCTTCGAAGGGCGCAATTATCAGTTTAAGAGGTTGCCCTTCGGGTTGGTGAATTCAGTAGCTGTTTTTGTCGCCTGTATGGATCATATACTAGGACCAGAAGCGCTCCAATTCACGACTGTTTATGTTGATGATCTCCTAATAACATCAACCAACTGGGAAGAACACTGTTACCGTGTGGAGTATGTCTTGAAGAAGCTTGCTGAAAATAATGTCACCCTTAAACTAGACAAGTCCAAGCTTATAGCTAAAGAAGTACAATTCCTGGGTTTCCAGCTAAACAGTCAAGGAATAACACCATCAACAGAAAAGGTAGACGCCATACAACGATTCCCTACACCAAAAAACAGAAGGCAACTACAATCATTTTTGGGCCTGTGTAACTATTATAGGAAGTTCCAGAATAATTATTCCGAACTAACAGCCCAGTTTCAGTACCAGTTATCGTCCAAGAATAAATGGCGATGGGGTCAAGAACAAGACGAAACCTCCAAATTAATTAAGGAGAAGTTCTTAAATGCAGTAATGCTCAACATTCCAGATTTTAACCGACCCTTCTTTCTAAACTGTGACGCTAGTAACATTAGCTTGGGATCAACACTGTACCAAGAAGATGAAAGTGGAAACCATCTAGTAGTGAGCTTTGCTAGCAGAACCCTTAACCAGTGTGAAAAGAACTATAATGTGACGGAAAAAGAACTGCTAAGTGTAGTCTTTGCCTGCTGGAAGTTTCGGACGTATATCCTCGGATATCCAGTGACCGTTCGAACCGATCACAAGTCAATATCATTTCTGAGAAGATGCAAGTTAGGCCATGGTAGATTGACCAGATGGGTACTCGCCCTGCAGGAATACGATATACAGTGGGAGTATGTTCCTGGAAGTAAAAATGTAGTAGCCGACGTATTGTCGAGAGTGAATCTGGAAGAACAAACGTTCGAAGGCGAAAAGGAAAGCATCTTGAAAATCTATAACATTATTAAGGACAGATCCGATTTAGAGAAGATAGTGCAGGACATCAGCAAACACCAGCAGTCCGATCCGAAGTTAAACCATATTAAGCTTCGTCTCTCCAACCAAGATGACACAATAAACAAATTTTATTGTATACATAATGGAATTTTATTCATCAAGACATCCCTTGATGAAGAGATATGGAAGGTCATGATCCCTACTACAATCGAAAAGGATATCATCCTGGACTATCATCTACGATACGGTCACATGGGAGCCATGAAGGTGATCAAGACAATAGAAAAGAATTGTCATATAAAAAGTATCAATAGAAAAACGAGAAACTACCTCAAAACCTGTCTGATATGTCAATTGGTGAAAACCAACAATGAGAGAAAGGAGGGTACGATGATACCAATTACCTCACAAGCCAAACTGGAAAAGGTCTTTCTGGACATATGTGGTCCATTTCCCCGCAGTGGCGGACGCCATCGATACAAGTATATTATTATTATGATGGATCATTTTACAAAATTCACAAAACTATACCCTGTGAACAGAGCCACCACTCTGAAGACTCTAGGAATAATAACAAATCATTACATTCCAGAGGTAGGAAGCCCGACATCCATAATCACAGACCATGGAACGCAATTTAAGGGTTGGAGGTGGAGAAACACTCTGAATACGTTGGGCATTAAGACTTACAAGACATCTGTCTACCACCCCAGCAGCAATCCAGCGGAGAGGGTACTGCGAGAAGTCGGAAGAATATTACGGACTTATTGCTATAACCAACAAAAGAAGTGGCAAGAATATTTATTAGCTACTGAAGAATTCCTTAATTTGTCATATCACCCCGCTATAGGTACCACGCCATACACGGCAATGTATGAAAAACCGCCTCCGAGAGAAATACAAGACATAATAGAGTTCCCCAGGAGTCAAGAATACAAATTCAATCGAATCAGATTCTACAATAAATTGGCCGAAGACCAGGAAAGGCGCAAGAACAAATATCAAAAGGCTGTTAAGAAGATAATAAGCTATGAAGTCGGAGAAAAGGTACTGCTAAAAAACAGGGAATTACCCAGTACTTTGGAAGGCATTACCAAAAAGTTGTTACTGCTGTATACCGGCCCATACCTGATTATTAAAAACAATAATAACAATACGTATGTACTAAAGGATATCATTTCAAACAAAGTAAAAGGAACTTATAATCAGTTATCCATTAAAAAATATTTGGAGGAGGAATAATAAAAACTTCAAAATTCAAAAATCAGTAAGTACAACTTACACAAAACATTTGAAAGATTATTATGAACGAAAAAAGAATTTTGATGCACATAAAAAATTTCAAAATTCAAAAATCAGTAAGTACAACTTACACAAAACATTTGAAAGATTATTGTGAATAAATAAAAAGAATTTTGAACATAATAAATTATAAAATTCCAAAAGTTAGTAAGTACAACTTACACCAAATCATTTGAAGGACTATTATGAACGAAAAAGAATTTGGATGGAGATATTAATTTTCCAAATTCAAAAACTTAGTAAGTACCACTTACACCAAACATTCAATGATTATTATGAATGAGAACAGAATTTTGATGAATAAAGATTTTCAAAACTCAAAACAATAATAAGTACAACTTATACCAAAATAGTTGAAAAACAACTATGAATAAGAAAGAATGTAGTTGAATAAAAATATCTAAAATTAAAAAATATTAAGCTCATATCATTACTCATACACATGATGATAAATAACTTTGAAATATGAAAAAAGGATTTTGTAAGAAAGAGATACAAAATTCTAAAGGAGAAAGGAAACCAGAATCTCATATGACTTAATCGAAACAACTTAACCAAACTCACAAAGAAAATAATTTAATAAAAATGGAACAATGAAGAAGGACCAACTCAGTAAAGACCAAATAGTGAGACCAGAAACCAAAAAACCCTGATACTAATAATGATAATGTTGTTGCAATAACCACTGTTATAGTGAAAGTGATAAAGAATTAATTCATGTTACACCATGAGCAATAAAAATAACTCAATGGATACCAGATGGTAGAAAGAGTAAATATAAATACTACTTACTATGTAAACATGATGAAATGTATATTATACCACATACCTAAACCACCTAATATGGAATAAGCTTTAAGAGAGAAGAAGAGTCAAGTGTATAAAAGTATTAATTAATATAACGTAATATGAAGTGAAGAATCTAAAGAGGTTTATTTTAGTCAAAAATGACTACTTTTACTGTTTATTTATTTTTATGACTGGATGTAGAAAATGCCATCAGTCTTATGTTTTGAGCAGAGATGATAATACCTCTGGACTCAATTGAAGTGTTGGACAGCAGGGATTGAAGCCAAAAGTGCCACTCTGAACTGTTCCAATTAATTTGTTAGGGAATGTTAGGGAGTAAACATACTGGTGAGGAAGCACCAAATAAGAAAGAATATAAAATGATAATGTTATACACAAGATTGAAGATCACTTATTAATGAAGAAAGAAACTAATGAAGGAGATACACATCATCTGAGAGGAAGCAATGGTGGAAAAAGAAGGTATGTAAGGTGAAAACATGTAATCACGAAGAAAATATAGTAAATACAAAAGAATTAGTAGTAATTATTTCATCCATACTAAGAGTATGATCTGAACTAATCACTTTTACAGGAGAGCATATGTAACATAACAAAATTATCACGCTAAACATTTGACTTAATGCAACATAAATAAAGGAAAAAGTTCCATAGTGAGTGAGAAGAATAAATTGTTTTAAGGATTACTCTAGAAACTGTACATTAAGTCAATAAAATGTTAATAAAAATGAAAAATAACAAAGAAAACCATTGATTAAAATAACTTACTATGTAAAAACCAGTTAAACCAGCAGTATACCCAGTAGATTGGGGAAGCAGTAAAAAGGGAAGGACCATAAAAAAGGAAATAAAAGGATGAAACCATATTAATAAGGGAATAATAATAAGGTCAAGATGCAGAGAAACCACAAGACCAGAAACTACTAATGTAATAAAGAAGAGGGACAAAATATATCAAGATTCCCACAAAGAGACCAGAACCAGGAAGAGATATTCCAAAAAATGATAGTCATGTAATACATACCATGAAACAAAATTAAAACTGATATATGTAGACCCAGAACAAGTTACAAGATACAATCCCAGAAAACCAAATTGTATACTAGTTGTAAGAATAATATGTCAAAAAACTATTAAAACAGACTACTATTAGTGTAGCCAAAGTAAAGGACACCTTATAATAAAGTGTGATATAAAAAATATATGAAAACAGACTACCATTAGTGTAGGAAATACTAGATAAAAACTAAAGAGACAGTCTAATGACTGAGTGTAATTTAGATAATAAAAGTGTTTTAGTGTTTAGGCAAAATAACAATATGATAGGTATAAGATGTTTTTATTTTATTGTATGAACAAATTAAGTATAGGGAACACGAAAGACAGTCAATAACTGCAAGTGTTAGTAGTTATAAGATGTTTTTATTTTATTGTATGAACAATTTAGGTATAGGTAACACAAGAGACAGTTAATCACTGAAAGTGTCAGTAGTTCTAAGGTGTTTTTATGTTAATATTTTAGCAAAATAGTTATAGTAAATAAAAAGAGACAGTGAATAACTGAAATTGTTACTAAGAATAAGATATTTTAATAGAATAAGGTTGTGATAAAATGAAACATAAAAACAAAGGACAGCCAAAGACTGATAATAATATGTTCTCATTATAATTCTAAGTATAGAGAAAATTAGGCATAAGATGTTTATGTTATGGTTCAATGATGTTATTATTAGAAAGAAAGTTTAGTAGGTACAAGATATTTCATTGTATTTTAAGATCATGTCATTTAATTTTCCATTGTGTAAGTCAGAGAGGCAAGTAGGACATAAAAATGTAATAATTTTATTCAAAACAGTAAACCATATATAATGTACAAGCAGACCAGCTAAGACACCATTTTAGAAAACACAGACTGGCATATAAACCAAAAAATTATCTATCAAAGAATCAATCTATGTAATAGGAATAGAATTCAATACATACAATACAGAAATTGAAAATATAATTAATACAGATACAGTTAATAGCAAATAGAATGACAAAGGAAAGGAAATTAACTTCTTTTGGAAACAGTTAATAATAGGCCTGTGATAGTAATCAAATCAGACTAAACAGTAAATTAATCAATATTGAAATGTTTTAACAACCAAATTATTAACAACCAAGTAATCACGAAATTATTAAGTATATTCCATGGAAATATTATACCGAAGAAACAAATAAAAACCTTTAAAACACTGAATTTGTACAAAATATGAGGCATATAATCATTATATAAAATTGTCATTTTTGGGCTTATATGAGCTTGAAACAAACCCAGCTATATATCAAAAGATGTAGAATTAACTAATCAATATTACTGAGTAGTTAGATTTATGTAAAATCAAGAAATATTTGAAATACAGTAAAAAATAAGAAAACTTATTATGTATATTTAGATGGTGAACCAAGTCTTAGACAGATATTTTTATAGTTAAACAATATAAAGAGGAAAAAGACATAGCACAAATTACCCTAAACCGACGACGTTGCGTCTATTAGTCTATTGTTAATCGCGAAGCGGAATAGTTGGAAATGTGTTAGCAGAGTACTGAAAACAGAATGATTTGTATAAAACCAAGTGTGGTTATGCGGCGTGTAACGGAGATGATCTAAAAAGTGAAAATAACCTTAACTATCAATTTCTAACACTTCACAAATTTCCAAAACACAGTAATAACACCATAAAACTCAACACAAGAAATCAACAGCCATTTTGAACAATTTTGGACCGAATTCACAGAACACCAATACACATATTTGAACACCGGACACATCACAAGAAACCCATCACGAAACGACATCGCAGAAGACGAGAGGACACTCTACACTATATTCCTGGACCAACACCACTTCGCAGAAAAGGGAACATCATTTTATTTCTGCGGGAGAAGCTCAGCCAATTCCAACAGCATCGCAGTTAAACTCGAGGAGACGGCGGCCATACTTGATTTCTTACCAGCACGAGTGCAATGCCTGCTTGAAGGGAGTGACGTCATTTATTCGACTTGGTTCGCAATTCAATTTTTTTTTAATTGACAATTTCAATAATAATTTTGTTCTATTTCAGCTATTACCATTTAGTTTAAGAATACCTGTTAAGAATGTATCTTGTTCCTTGCCCTCTGACCATTTCGACTCGTTAAAAGAACCACAAATTTAACCTCGTAAAAAATATATTTGTTGATTTTTTCGCTACCGACTGGAGCAAATATTAGTCAATGCCTTGGTCATGCGCAGTTTGACTGGCGCATAATTTTGAATGTTAATAAACGCAAATCATTACTCAGTTACCAGAATTGTTTTTATTTCTATAATTAATGTTACTATTATTTTTTTTTTTTAACAAAAAAATAATTTACAGTGAGAGAATAGATATATAAGGAAATTACACACTCAATTAATTAATTAATTATTAATTAATTAATTTAAATAATTAAATCAAAAATCAATACAAGAAAAAGAAAAAATATTTTCACAATTTATAAAGTTTGATTTATTTGTTATTTATCAATCAATCACACCTAGTTATAACATATTTATATTAAATCTATTCTTTGTATTTGGTGAATCCAAAGTGGAGCGGTATCATCGGTGAGTTCAATACCGAGATCCAGACAACATACACAATTCTTATCATCAATATCTTTATATTTTATTTATTATTATATTTGAAATTATATTACAAATTGACTAGCCTAAACAGTGGGGCTTACAGTCAGGGCAAATTAACACATAATACATATCTAACTCATATATATATCTTTTTATTTTTATATTTTGAATTTGTAATTATATTACAATATATATATATATATATATATATATATATATATCAAGGACTGCAAACAACTAACACAATGTGTAATGAATTTCAAAAAATTAATTACATGCTCATTTTATATTTTCCTTCCACAAACAACAGAAAGAGTTTAACATGATGGATAGCTATACAGATAAGAGAAGGTAGACAGTCAGACAGAGACAAACAGACAGATAGATGTACAGATAAATAGTCAGGCAGAGACACAGATAGACAGACAGACACGGAGATGGATCAGTTGCAAGCAATTTTGGTACAGTACAGTATAGGCCAATTAGGAGGTTGATAAATGTTCACGAGCACAAAAATATGAAGAGGATACGCATGCATAAACGAAGAGGATAAAAATCGTTTACGTAAAATTTAAACAGTCTTTTTACCCTTAAATTTAAACCCTACAATTTTTGTAGGCCAATAGAAATTTTATTTTTGTTTTTGGTATTAATGTAGACGAATTTAGTGAATACCATTCATCCACGTATCCCATCAATAAATATAAAATGTTGCAACGCGGTGGAAACGTGTGAATTGTGAAAAACATAACAACAAAAGAAAATAATTTATTTGAGAATTAGTTGACAATGTATACTAAGATGTATATTGTCTTAAACCTTTTAGGAGGAGTTAATTATTTCAACAACTAACAAGATATGTAATGAACTTACAAAAGATGAAGTAAGGCTAGTCTTAAAAGGAACATACAGAAGATATCTGATACAGTACTATAAGAAGTTCGTGACTTTTACGAGCAGAATAAGACTTATGTTAGAAACGAGGATATAAGAAGGAAAACAGGGCGCGTTCTGTATTTACAACAGCAGAAAGAATAGAATGCAGACAGTTGCTAAGGTATGGTCACGTAATGAAAATGGAGGAGAAGCGGTGCCCAAAGAAAGCGTTGAGTTACACACCACAGAACAGGAGAAGAAAAGGAAGACTGACAACACAATGGAGAACAGGAATTAGGAAAAGCATGACAGATAGAGCTATTGAAGATGATGACTCCCAGGATAGGGGAAACTGGCGATCGAAATGCGGGATACGGCATAGACTGTAGTAAGATAAAAGCATTCATATAAAGATTAAACAGTTACTCTGTGAAGCCCTATGGTCAATATTACCAGACTCTAGTCTTTAGACTCTAGGACGGTGCTTTATATTTTGAGCCTATACCTTGACACTGCTTCAGGGGTTCAGATTATACTTACTTCAAGTAGTCTAAAACCACATGAATATTATACCACACTAAAGAATTGGCCACCTATAGTTTTTGGAAAAGTGAATAACTTATCTCTCTTTCCTCATCATCACCATGGCGACCACAGCTCTTGGAGGGCCATAGCCTTCTTCAGGACATTCCTCCAGTCGCCTCCATCTATCACTCGCCGCCTCCACCCTCTCACTCGATTAGTTTGTAGCTCCCCTTCTATAGTACCTAAGAATCTTAGTCTTCCTCGTTTGCGCTGACGGGCTCAGGGCTCATCAATTTTTTTTCTAGTAGGGTCACCTTCGTGCAATTTCATAACATGGTCAACCCATCTGAGTCTACATACTTTAATCGTTTTCATAATATCAGACGCTTTAAACACCTCATATATACACAAGTAGTACCTTTACCTCAAAGTCCTATTTACACAACAAGCACTATAAATTTCCCTTAAAACTATCTTTTTGAAACATCCCACCTCTGATTCATCTCTTTTCGTAAGGGTTCATGTCTTACAAACATATGTCAACACTGGCCTCATTATTGCTTTATACACAGTACATTTCGTTCCCCTGGAAGTATTTCGTTTTCTTGAATGGAGAAGTAGGGCAGAGTAGCTTATCTATCATTATAAATTACTAAATGTAACGTAAGCAATAAGTCAACTTTGATTACGCGTGTACTGAATTTTATAAAATACTCTGTAATTCAACAAACAAAGAAACCTCTTCACTTCCAACACTATCAGCCTAAAAATGAGGAAGAATCTAGTAAAGACATACGTGTGGAGTGTTGCCCTATACGGGAGTGAATCTTGGACAATTGGAGAAAGTGACAAGAAAAGACTCCAAGTATTTGAGACTTGGTACTACAGAAGAATATTCCAGATAAGCTGAAGGGAGAAGATAACGAATGAGGTAGTCTTTAGAAGAGCTCATGAGGAGAAGAGCTTTCTGCGAAATTTAAAAGGCAGAATAGCTAAGTTTATAGGGCATATACTACGACACAATGGGTTGGTTGAAAGAATAGTAGAAGGAACAATTAAGGGAAGAATATTGGGGTCGACCCTGTTTAGACTACATGAAACAGCTGCCAACCAGCCTATGGGCTGCTAACCTAGAAGAAGGGACTCTGTAATTAGAATACGTCCATTCGTTTCATACATCATAGACATAAGTATTCAAAGAAGTCGTGTAAACATTTACTAAACAAGTCATAATTATAAAAAAAAAGCAACCCACTAATGAAAATCAGGGTTCTTTAACCAAATTAAAGATTTAAAAAGCTAGAAACAGCATATTTAAATCCTGATAAATACACCGTAGAATTAACAAAATAAATTTTATGTCTTAAGTAGTTAACTAAGAAACTCAAACAGCTAATTATAATGAATATAGGCCTATTATACTGACGATCCTTTGAATCAGCAACTAGTAAATGACGAATTTTTTCTACATTTACGAGAGCCTGCCATTACCAACTTGCGTAAAGGTCGGTCAAGCGTTTGCAATATAATGATCCAAAATTTGATAGCGAGCAGTAGTAAGAGAGGTATCCGATAATGCTGTAGTCGCAAAGATGGAAACCAGGTAATAAGTTTATTCTGACTTTATAATTGTTACACACAAAAAATGTTTTGCAAACAATTATAAATTAATTATATTTTGCTAAAATTATAACGTTATGTAAATTGTGGAATGGTCCCAAGATATTGTACTTCTATTTTAACGTTCCATAATTACAATAAAATAAGCTGAACAAAATAATACCAGCATATATACTGAGATATATTTTCTTATAACATTCTTAAAGTTTAGTTAGCTGAGAAAACAAAAAACATGTCATCCGTTTTCTGATGTTTTGAATAATAAAAAAACTGTAAAAAGGCGTTAATGAACATAGAACGAAAAGAATGTGGACCTTTACGACTGTCATAATAACTAAACAAATAAGAAAATTAACGTATAAACGTATGGGCTCACTAAATTAATAACTACAGCTGCGTAGAATATACTTTAGTTGGTATCATCACCATTGTCTCCCACATAGTTTTATATGTAATCTTTCAAATTACAGTAATTTTTATTGCGCCCCTTTATACATTCACTGGCTTTATTGCAGTTGCTGTATTGAATATATTACATAGTTACATATTTAAATTTTCATAACCAACGTGCTAGGTACAATTTTTGATATAAAACAAATAAGAATTATTCTTCTATGTTTTAGTCAAAATCGTACTTTGTGCGGGCGCGGATGTATATATCTGTGTGCACGTGAATAATTGTTGTAATTTATTGTAAGCATTTGCTTAAAAAATATTCAAGCAACACTGGCTAAAACTTAGTAAAAGGGTCCTTTAAGTATTTTTTACAATAAACAGAGCAAACATTAATACATAACTTTTAAAATCGGTGAGATTTTTTTATTGCGGACTTATAGAAAAATAAAGAAACTTTTTTTTTAGGTCAATCGAAAGAAAATATAATAACTTTCCTGTATTTTTTATTTCTATTTTATAAATTTATTTATAAATCTGATTTTTATTTAATAACGTTAATATTGTTACGGCTGTCTCACTATGGTACAGTGGAAAACAAAATACACGACACTAATTAAGCCAGTAGAAACCACCTTTAATTACCTTAATTAACAGTTTGTAATCAACAAGTTATTCAACAATATTATTCTTGTACAATAAATTAAATTTGGCTAGACGCAATAATGTCAACTAATAGCGTCCCGAACAATAATCACTTTACACTAATAGCCACTTGAAACGCACTGAGTAATCGCCCGAAGTAAACTGAAAACTAAGCGGCAGGTGTGGGCTATTTATAATCTGCAGAGTTCCGTAATATGTGTCATTCACAAGCACTCGAAAATTATAGAAGATACTTTAGCGCGGCCTTGACAGGAACACACACCGGCAGGGCTAGTCGAGAAGCTCGTAGAAGGACACCATGGAACGCACAAGAACGTTCCGCATTACGTAACAATATAAACAAAGATATAAAAATGTACTTATTCGATATTATTTAATAGAAAACTGTATTTTGTTACATCTGCCGATGAAGAAACTTCCGAGTACCGGTACTTATTGCGGCTAGGAAGAAGATACACTTTTGTCGTTTTTTTCTGATTTCTTTTGTTGAAAGTTTAACCATTTTTTTATATCAGAAACTATCATTCACAACAATAGTTTAAACTGTCGGAATTGTAATGTCTTACTACATAAAAAAAGGAGGAATCAAACAGTAATAAAAAAGTGAATGATATAACTTACTTTGATTAACCTACGTTTAATGTAGAGTGGTCTTACTAGGGTATTTTCTATGGTTTTCTACTGCTTTATAAGAAGGAAATAGAGGAACACATTGTACTCTAAAATATGATTACGTCATGTTATCCACAGTAAACTGATCGCGGAAACGTCAAAGTATAATTATTAGAATCTTTGCCTTGCACGTAAATGAGAACTGAAACAGCAGAACAAAATATGTATGACCGACCGGTAAAAATATATAACTAAACAAATGCGTTCTCAACCTCTCAATTTTTTTAATTTGATGAATGATAAATGTCCTGTCTGATAAAGGTAATGAATGTAGATCGTTAAACCAATGTGTTATTTCAGCTGCAGTAACCGAATTTGTACACGTTACATATTGAACGTCGTGTGATGTTCTTCTTCATTTTACCCTCGGACATTAATTTTCCCTAATTAATTTCCGCTCTTTTACACACGTTTTATTTTTTATTACATGTACCATTTTTGTATCATTTCATTCTTTTAGTTAATAAATAACGTTTAAATCGACTATACTTTTCTCTTAAAACATAAATAAAAGAAATCAGTCACTTTCTTTATACCCTGTCCCTTAAACTGGAGTTATGGTTGTACATTAAACCATTTTAACTCTACTCCTAAAGTGATATATATAATACTACAAATTTTAGTTATTTTGCGTTATTTAATTTGTATTATTGACCGATCCTCACTAACCATCCACTAAAACATTCTTTGATTGACGGTCACTAAAAATTTAAGGATTTAAGGATATATATAATAATAAAATATGAATTATTATGATACATTGTTGTATCATTTCATTCTGTTTTTTGCTGAATAACATTTAAGTTGAATATATTTTTACTCTTAAAACATAAATAAAAGATATCAGTCATTTTCTTTATATCGTGTCCCTTCAACTGGCGTTGTGGCTGTATATTAAACCACTGTAACTATACTTCTAAAGTAATATATTGTAATAGGTGGAATTGGCATGCAAAGAAGTAATTTAACTCTTAGCGTATGATAGCATGTTGCAATGAAAATCTGTTTAATTAAAGACTGCATATTCAGACATTGTATAATAGACATGTCAAATTTGTTAGATTAAGTTAATTTTGACACTAATATAAATAATTAGTGTTGTGAAGTAGTGCGAGCATATGCGTAGACATATGGCGAGTGAGCGTGTGCGGGTATGCGTTATATGTTATGGCATAATAATAAAAACAGATTAAATTAAATACCTTTGTGAATATAAAATTTCTGTCGTGAAAATTACACTATAATATGCATAAATAATAATAGATCTATTAAATGGTAATATTTGTTCATAAATTAAAAAAACTAAATATATGAGTTTTTTGTATATACAATTTTTTTACCGTGAATAAAAGTAATAAATTTAAACTAGTTTTTTCTTCATGCTAGGTTTTGTCCGTAGACAGAAATTTACAAGAAAAAAGTTATCTCCTCTTAATCCGAAGAGTAAGGGAATGCGTTAGTCAATGAACGCTCGAGATATCACTAAGATCTCATTTTGATTTTATTCTTCGTGGGATATTATTCAGTCTCGCTCTGAACTTAATAACGCGTGGTCGTTGCCGCCAGACTAGACGTTTGGTCTGCGAAAGTGGACGAACACAAGTCAGAAAGTTCGCGAGTACATTAAACATCGAGTGCTATTCGGTATAGTACAAGATCGCCCCCATAGGCATTTTAAAAGAACACTTGAAGTTTACTTGAGTATTCTGTATTTTTAATCCAGAGAATAAATCACTCTTACAAATTAATTCACTACAAATTGTAGAAGGACCTAATTCGAGAACGACCCTGAACACCGGAATACAGGAGAAGATCGCCGTCTATCCAGAAGGAACAACTGTCGCCGCTTTCCAGGACCGAATCATCGACATCGCATCGTCCAACGTGAAAGGAAGTGAAATTACTTGTATAAACTTTATTAAAAACATTCATAAACTTAAACACAAAAGAACTCGTATAAATTATATCTTTATGTAATTAATATATAAGAGAAAATGAATTTACATTTGTAAAAATGACAACAGAAACAGTTAAGTAATTTTATTTTGTTATCAGAAACAATAGTAAATTCTTATTGCAATTTAAAGAAAACAAATCTTTAATAAATCCGAAGCATTCCAATATTTGATTACCGACTACTTATTCTATGCGACCCTTGTCCATCGCAATATATAACGCATCTGTACAAGAGAAATCTCTAAACGGAGTTAAATTTTTTGTCGGCTCAATTCGCAAAATATTTTGACATTCTTTATTATACCAATCTGTGTTAGTAGATACATACACAAGTAAACAGATACTGTTCATTTTATTAGTGAATTGTTGAAAACGACACATCATTTGTATTAATTTCATACATTTAAAAGTTTTTCCATTTTTATTTCAATTCTATGAGTTATTATATTAATAAACAAAGTTATTATTATTTCAATATTACCATTAATGTTAACTATGCGTCTTACCTGAAAAAAGCTGAACTTACCGAGTCACCAAAGTGCCTGTACTGCACATGAGCTGCAGAAGATGCCAGTCATACATTCGTCTGCGACAAATGGGAAGAACTTAGAAGATCCTTGCAAGATAATATTAAGTAGATTTGCACAGGTAACATCGCTGAAACGATGCTTAACGGTTAGGACACCTGGAACAGAGTGTTACGCTTCGCAGATGAGATTCTTTGGGCGAAGAAGATAGATTTGGATAATACAATATAGAAGAATAACAAGTCAGAGATGTAAGCCCTAGGGCTAAAGAACAATAGGCCCAATCCAACTACGTAGGGTACATGGTGTCAAACTGTTCCAAGGTAGTGTCCTAGAGGAGGTAAGGCAGGTGGGTATGAAATACTCAAACCCACAGACCCCGGATGTGTGAACCCTTCCGGAAATTTGTAAAACAAATTTTTCCAGCTACCCTTTTAAAAAAATATATACTAATGTTAACTATGCGTACTTCTCTATCTGTTCTTCAAGATGAAAGTAAAGCAAGAAATAATAGTTAACACAAAATGCCGTATTTTTCATATTCTATTCTGTGGTAAGACTTGAGAAGTGTCGAGTTGACGGAATATTGACCATAAAACTAATCTTACACCAATGTAATATAACTTCGATAAATATTTGCGTAAACAGAGGCGTTATATTTGTAAACAGAGGTTTACAATAAATATTTGCGTATCTTTATAAACAGAGGCGTTATGTTTATGTTTATAAACAAAGGTTTACAATAATCAAAAACATTGCAGTTTGCAAACGAGCATGGGTGCAAGAAGCTCCTAGTTAAAGTATACAGCTTTATCAATACGCTATTTGTGTAGCCAGCGATCTCGCTATCGGAATACATTTGCTGACTCTCAGTTTCGTAGATTTGCTGAATCAAATGTGAACGTAACATTTTGCATCTACTAACCTTAACAGTAGACTTTGCAGTTCTCGGACCAAACTAAACGGCTAGTTACAAACATTGTCTTGACAGTGCTCTCTGGAAACAGTACGTATAACTGGTAGAATAGACGACTCTTTACGTACTTAAAACACAATAACACTGCATGGCACACGGTATGCTGTGTTAACAAAAAAAATTTATTAGAGATTTTATTAGGGATAAAGAAATAGAAATTCTGCTAAACTGACCAAGCTAGGGCCAAACGTACAATAGCAGTAACTAACCTCTTACATTGCTACGCCATTACCTACAGAACATTCTACGTGTGGAGCCCGGCTGTAATGTGTGTGTGTGTGTGTGTGTGTGTGCGCGCGCGCGCGCGCGCCTACATACTGCTGCTACTTTGAGATGAAGTACAATTACGTGACACCTGTCACGCGTCCGCAACGAGACTATTCCAGACCATACCGGTCCACGCGCGCTGTGTACAAGGCCGCAATCAATTACGCTCTAGTGTTTTCTAGTAGACGGGTATTATGGATTATTATGGAATCTCAGCGAGGTACAAATACAAGACTTAGACTAAGCAACGCTTAGATTAGTTTGAGTGGCGATTTATTCCACTGAGGTTCGAAGTGCTGTGGCGAAGTATTATATGTTTTATAATTGTGCGGGACTCTATTAGTTGACATTATTGCGTGTGGAAAAATTAATGTGAATTATTGTACGAGTATAATCTTGTTGAATAATTTGTTGATTATAAACTGCACTTGTGATAATTAAAGCTGGTGATCAGTGACTTAATTGGTGCCTTGTATTTTGTTTTCCACTGTACTATACGACGATCAAGAAGACCTTCGTAACACTATCAACTGCAAGCTATCTAAAAACATTGTGATATGATACGTATCTTTAATGTTGTGGATATATTTAAAACCAGAAACAACGCGGCAAGTGTATTTATCAGTATAGCATTATCAATACGCTATTTTTGTAGCTAGCAATCTCAGTCTCGTAACACATTTGTTGAATCTGAATTTAAAGACTTGTATAAAATGTATAAAAGTATATTTCCGCATTGAAAGTCGTCCCCTTAACACAAATTTGTCACCTGCGTAAATCAAAATATCAATTGCCCAATACTCAACGCAAATTATAATAATTACTTAAAACAATTATAAATTTACTTAGGAAAAATGACAACAAATAATTACTTCCTGTAACTTTTCATAACCCTTCGCAACAATGACTGCCTTTTAATCACTGTTAAACAGCTGCTAACTACCATATAAGGTTGGCCAAATTTTATGTGTGGAGCGTTGCTTTATGTGGTGCGGAGACGTGGACACTGGGGAAGTAGGATGAGAAAAGATTAGAAGCATTTAAGATGTGGGTTTGGCGAGCAATGGAAAATGTGGGGTGGGTTGATAAAGTAAGAAATAATGAAATTATAAGAAGAATAGGGGAAGAGAGAAAAATCGTGAAGGTAATAGAAAATAGAAAAAGGAATTGGTTGGATCATTGTTTAGGGAGAGACTGCTTGCTTACAACTGCCATGAAGGGTGTCATAGAAGGAGAAAAAAGAAGAGGGCGTAGAAGAATAAAGTTAATAGATAGCATTAAAATCATAGGTTTCTACGAAGAACGAAAAGACTGGCATGCGATAGGATCGCTTGGAGAACTTTTACCATTTGAAGCTCCTTAGGGGCAGAACACAAAATTTAAAAAAAACTAACATAATGGCAAGTAATACGCCAAACCAGTATGGAATAATGTAATAGCTGCTCATAGTTGTTTATTTCATACAAATTTTCTATTATAATGTTAAAGTATAATGGTTAACAACTAAGTCTCGGCCATCAGTTACATACACCACAGCATGATTACAGTCATCAGTCGTCGTTTTCCATGTTTTGGATTGACCTGACAATATAATTCCCAGTTTCTTGTAATTTAATCTGTTACTTTCCAATGCTTGCGTTCGTTTCTCCTCAGAAAAAATTATTTCTATTATTGTTTACATATTACATTACTATTTTTCCATTATATATACTTTTATGGTTGAAAAACAAAGCAGAGGGAATAACATTTTTACTCAAAAAACATTTATAATTTATTCACTTCTTAAAGAAATATAAACATAATGTATGCCATTGTTTTCCAATCAACATTGTGGTAATAAATAAGCCTTTTTAATACTTGTAAGCTTTAGAGAAGTTGTAAATGAATGTGATATGGGAATCTCTCTGAACGGTGAAAGAATATATAACATACGTTATGCGGATGATACCGTCATACTCGCAGATAGCTTAGAGGAGCTGCAACAACTAATGAATAGAGTGACAGAAAACAGCCGTAGATATGGTCTGGACATCAATGTTAAAAAAAGAAGCTAATGATTGTATCTAAGAACAAGTTCACAAACTGGACCCTTAATATAAACCAAAGGCCAGTTGAACGTTTAAGCCAATTTACATATCTTGGTACTATAGTCAATGAACAACGGGACCACTCTCGACAAATAAAGAGCAGTGTACACTAGAATGAGCAGTTTATTCAAAAGTCGCGATTTAACAATAAACACAATGATGAGACACAATAAACACCATATTACGCTGCTACGTATTCTCTGTCCTCTTCTATGGTGTAGAATCTTGGACTCTGACTGAAGCCACAACTAAAAAATTGGAATCTTTCGAAATGTGGCTTTACCGTAGAGTACTGAGTATTTCATAGACAGCACATATAAATAATGTTGAAGTTCTTAGAAAGATGAAGAAAGATAGGGACGTTATTAGCACAGAGAGGATATTAACACCTTTGGTATCTGGGAAATCTCATGAGAAATGAACAGAGATTTTACTTACTGCAGTCCATACAACAGGGAAAAGTACTTGCAAAGAGAGGAGTTGGGCGACCGAGAATATCATGGCTGAGAAACTTAAGGACCTGGTTTGGCATGAGTGCAACTGACTTTTTCCGTGCAGCAGTACAAAAACTTAAAATAGTCTGTACGATATCCAACATCCGAAACGGATAGGAACTATCAGAAGAAGAAGAAGAATCTTTGTAAATGTTTTAACATTTACAAACTCTAAATTACGTTTCGGTAGTATGTAATTGCACTTCTTGCGTTTGCAGCAACGCTGCTAACACAAACTATTTACAGATCATAGGGATTTCTCAGTTACGAAAAAACATTAAAGCAAATTAGTAGGCCTAACTATTAACTGTGTGAGTTTTATCAATTGTATAGACTAAATATCAAATAATTTAACAATATCTGCAACACTGCATAGTGTACACAGATAAACAATCGCAAATATTGAATTACTAAGGCGAAAAGATTTGAGTAATCGTAGCAAGTATCATTTTGTAGAGATTGATACTTTCTTAATTTGTTAGAATGTTAAAGTGAGTTTTGTAATAGTAGCAAAACTAAATCTAAGTTAGTCTAAACCAAAGTTAGTCCACATAGTTACGTAAATCCTAATACAATTAATTTATAATAACCTTAAATCTTAAAGTTGTTTAATGAACTACAAGAATGTCGAACCAACAACCTTGCAAAGTCGATTTATTGCCAGCGGAACAAAGAGGCAGGCGACTATTCCCTATTACGTCCTTTACGTTCCCTAATCTTTAGCCTGAAACTGCTGTACAGTGGAACCGGACGCAGGACAGGAATGAGCAGACGCCCACAGTGGCCCTAGGGAAATTGTTTATGCATAGACTAAGTAATGAGGCTGCTAACCGCCTGCTTCAGAGTATCTTAAGACACAACAACTGCACCCTTTTGCTAATCAAGCAACATCTCTTAAACTATTTAAATCAGGACAATTGTCATCGTATGTATTTCTAAAATTTTTAAACACCATTTTCTGCGTGACGAGGAAACCTAGGCCTAACAAGTGTAAAACTGACAGAAGATAACCTTTGCACTGTCATAATTAGAATTTGTTGTAAACATACAATACTATTTGTAGAACATTAGAACGTTAGTACCTTACTGTTTGACTTTATTGTAAACATACAAAAAATTTATTTTTTTACATAGCTAAGACTAAGATTTTGTCTTAAAAACGTTTATTTCCAATACAATAAATATCGTGTTGTACAAAATAATACATGTAATATTCATACTAATAAGAAAGGCACAACTAATAAAGTAATTTACGTATTACACTGACCCGGATTAGTTACGATCACCGTATAGTTCCTCAGAAAGAATTACTGGCATAACGTAATGTATGATAATTTAAATTTCCAGATGATGATACAAAATTCAGTGTTTGACTATTCTGATTTGTACATAATCTGATTCCTTTGATCACCCTTTTGTATCCGGTTTTTTACAAAGTAAACGTTATACTATATTCTGTTTTGAGTTTTGTGACTACGGATGTTAATTTTCTGTGTAAATTACAAGTAAAATGTGCGTTGAAATGTATAGCAGTAGTGCACTGACCGTGAATAAAAGATGAACTTACAGTTTTTTTAATTACTCTTGTAGTAAACCATTTTCTGATTCTAACGCTTGAAATATTCCACCATTTCTCAAAATTAAAAATTATAAGATTTCGGACATTAGCCATCGTTAGCTAAAATTAATATACACTACGTTTCGACCTTTATAGACTCATAGGTCGTCTTCAGGCAAACAGTAAATTAATACAAAGATAAATCTATCAATAACAAACAGATATCGTCAAAACTCCAAACCTTAGTTATTCAAATATAGAGTTAAAACAGTAATAATAATAATAATAATAATAATAATAATAATAATAATAATAATAATAATAATAACACAGTACTCATCATTACATAAAAGGATTCCTCCCGTGGTTGTTTACGTTCTTTACGCTGCAACCACGGAAGGATAACTACGGCTAATGTCCGAAATCTTATAATTTGTAATGAGTATATTGCGCCATAGATTAATGATAATTGTAAGAATCGCATTTCTTAAAATGTTTAGTTATTGAGCTATTTAAATTCGTTGTAAATCACAGCTAAACACAACCACTGCCAAGGAAGAGGAAAACGTTTTTAGTTTGAACTGATGTTTTGAGTTTTACACAACAAATTACTTACCAAGTAATGCTGGTATGCTGGTATACGGAGGTACTGGTATCTTGTGACTACAATGTGGTGGCATAACTAAGTTGATATAGATGGTCGCTGTTTTGCAGTTTCAAACTAGAGTGTGTGAAAAAGTGTGTCTGAACTATTCTAATGTCATACCATTCTTGACTCTTTTTTGTAAATTACTATATCTTACTCCACTAGTAAATATAAAAAGAGAAACGCGCTTTTGAAAGTGCTTAGGTTCTTCCGCTGATAATCTAGAAGAAGAGAAAACCGCTTTCAAACGTCCTTAGGTTCTTCAGGTTAGCCAATCTAGTCAATCGGTCAACATTTATTATTTCAAACTCTTGGAGGCTTTGCAGTGAAAGGCTGTCGCCTCGCTTTTAGTTGCACAGCGGTACACATCACGTCATACACATTCTGCTCACCATACCGTAACTCCAGAGATTTTATTAATTCCACGCACAGCTCTACGACAGGAGTTTTTAAAGCGAGGATGAGTGGAAAGGATTTCTCTTCTACATACCACTTGTTTAAGTGTGCAGCTCCTTCAAAGGTAAGTCGCCTAGTGACTATTTCCATTAAACGTAAGGTCCTTGGCATGAGCTGACTCTATTACAGTTATCTGTGCTTATATATTAGTTATATTATCTGAAATTTTTCACTGTTTATTAATAGCTTTGTCTTGTCAACTATTCTTTTCGTACATTTTTTGACTTATAGGTTAATGAATTTTTCCGGTGAAGGGTTTGTGAGGATCGGTAAAAAAGATGTAACACAAATTTTAACTTCTTTGTATCGACGTTTAGAGAGTTGTGTGTTTGGAGTGAGCAACGATTGTCCTGATGATGACAATAAACATTATAGAAACGTCGACACAAATAAGTTAAAATTTGTGTTATATTTTTAGATCGATCCTCACCAACCCTTCACAGGAAAAATTAATTTGACTGTCAGTACGGATTTAAGGATTTATATCTTAATGTTTTCTCTCGTGCTTAAAACTAATTCCTTCTCAGTGTACTCGTTTTAGATAATTTCACCTCTGCCAACCGACATCATGATGTAAATTAATCCAAGCCACAACGTAGGAGACTTAACTGCGCTGTGGTATGCTGCCCCATGTTCTGCTCGTGAATCAGTATTTTAATACGTTCTGATTCACGCCTCCGTTCCTCTAGGCCTACTTAGTGCTGACATTTTTATCTTGCTGTTTTTCCGCTTCTTCTGTTTCCCGTCGGCGTTCTTCTTTCTACCGTTCTTACGTTTCAAACCACAGTGTTTCTGGCTTATTCTCAGCCTTATGTTTCACATTTTTCTTTCATCACAGGTTGTAAAGTTTTCAGCAATTAAGTCAATTGTGTTTAATAACTGATCTCTCAAGACTGATACGTTTGTTCTCTGGTGTCCACTGTTAGAGGTCTCATATCACGTTTCGGGACACCAATTTTGTAAGGATCGCAAGGACAGTTGTAAACTGTCCAGAGAATAACGTAAACACTAAAGTATAATAAACCAGTTGTGCAGTAGAATAAATTAAAACCAGAGAATTCGTTTTTACGGCTTTAGTTACAGTTTTTGTAATCAAATACACTCCTACACTATGAAAGCATCCAATGATCACTGTCGCAACAAATAATATAAGGCAGCAAACACAAATGACCCAATAAAATTATACAGAATTAACACTTTATAGACCAAATATGGGCACAAATTTCAGCATTGAAGCTGACATGTCATTTTGCTTCGATTCGTTTCACTAAATAAACGGCAATGTGCGTTGCTGTATTTATAGTTGGCATGAACGGTTGTATACATTACGGGAGAATTCCACGATGTTGTATAACGTGAATAATCAGCTAATCAGCCCGTCTTTAAGAAAGCACAGAAAGTGAGAGAATAAACGAAATCGTTTCTTATATTGCTCCTCACACAACGCGTATAAAGTCTGACGTAAGTCATGTATATGTTGCCTATCTCACAGGCGTAAAAATATTTATAACGTATACACTAGTATATAATGTATTAACACAGTATGTAATGAAATTAAATATTGCTCTCAACTGTGAGACAACACGTATGAACAAACAAGACCGTTTTGCAATTTACATGTGGTCCGTATTTGTTTGTATACATGTTGAGGTCGGTAGCACTGTACTGTGGTATTAATTCACACCTATTGAATATTGATTACAAATTAATATTCATGAGCGTTTGTTCATATTTGCATTTACCCTAAATGAGTGCATGCGCTACCGACAAACAAACTCTGAATCACTGTCCCCCTATCGCCGTGGGTTTATTCCTGTTTACTCTAAATGGAAATTCGGATATTTATTAACGCCAAGTAAAACACTGTATAGGTAAAAAACAGCATTCGTTCCACATGTTGGCGGATAATTATTAAAATATACCGATTGAATTGAAATTAAAACGAATATTAAAAACACTGTTTGCCTTCAACTGTCGGATTTTAATTCTTCCTTTTGTTTAGCTTACTCTGCGTGATGAGACCTGATCCGTTTTGGTCTTCCCAGCGACAATGTTGATTCTTCCGTAATACCTTGTTACTTCACACTATTTAACGGCTGTACGTAATGATTGGCAATAATCTTGGCCATTCTATAATCTGTTTTATTGCCTCCTGTAAAATGGTTACCTGGCCCCTGTTGCAAATATTCTGCAGTTTTTATCTTTATCCGTAGCGTCCGACACCTTTTGGTGTTTAACTGTATAAACCCAGCTCGTTCCTTCTCTTCTCCATTCTTCCTGTCTAAGACAGGCTTTTCGCATATACATGCCACTGAATGCCGCATACATACTTTTGACAGACCTATTACGCATTTGTTACTATTCCTTACGGCTGTTATTTCTATTTCAATTGTTGTTGGAATATCTGATTACAGATTTTTATTTACACTTACTTAGTCGTAGTCTTAGTCTTACTCACGCCCTCTTCTACCCTAGGGTGTCGACGAGTTGCAAAGAGATCGCCACTGTTGCCTCTGGTAAGCAAGCGGCCTTCCCTGATTCCAAGGGATGCTCCTGTCTGACTTTCTCTTTTTGGTTTCTTTAAATAAGTGTGGTCTCGAGTGTGGAGGTTATTGGCCTACAGCACCCATAGCTTAGTGTGGGGGGTCTCCTATACATCCAAGCTTACATGGAGTTGCTTCGGCTGCCTGATATCATGGCTCAGCCTACTCCCTAGGACGTTCTCTTGCACCGACCAGGTTGGAACTCCGGAAAAAGAATGTCATTTCCTCCAATTCTCTACTATAAGCTATGCGGTTATACGGGCAATAGACGGTCAGTGGTAACAGGATGCTCCGGATATAAAACTTCGCTCGTGGAAGGTGAGGTTGATGGTTGTATGGGAGATGCTGTGTGAGACGCATCCCTATCTTACGCTTACACTTACCCATTGCTACGCATCCCTATCCCCATGTACACTTACGCTGTTAGTTATCTGTCCAGGGATCACGGCATAGAAAGCCATATTTCAATTCTACATGAATCACTACAATAGTCTAAATAGTATTAACCTTTTAATTCCGTTCCTATCAAAGTTCTAACCTCACTCTTCTGTTACATCTGTAAATGAACACTCTTTGTTCATGTTGTTAAAATTAGTTACTTCCTGGCTGTTTGGCCGTGGTCCAAGGCTGTTCATATCAGCAAACGTTTCAACCCGGCCTTCGCCGGACATCTTCAGTGCTAACAACGAGCTAACAAACACTAACGCGGATGTCAGTACAAACGGCAACCCGGTTAGCGACTACAGTACAAACGGTTTACCACAATACTGTGGTTACTAACCTGACATCCGCGTTAGTGTTTGTTACCTCGTTGTTAACACTGAAGATGACCGGCGAAGGCCCGGTTGAAATGTTTGCTGATATAAACAGCTTTGGACCACGTCCAAACAGCCCGGAAGTAAATAATTGTATCAACACTGACTCCGGCCATGTAAGCCTCCGACCAAGATTACTCTTTGTCAGTATCGTGGCGTCCATGTAACCGCTGTTGCCGGCGGCAACAGTCCTGGAAACGAAAGCAATGATAATAGTTATATAACAGAATAAATAGTTTAATTATTGAATAATTTGAAATCCGAACAATATTAGTAGGGAAATGTAAAGAAAATCATAGCATTACTTTCGAACTGATGTGCACTTGTACCGTTTTGTGTTGCCGGCTCAGACATCGGCAATATTTTACCGCGTGTGGTCATTGACCACGTAGCAGTTGTCACTGTACAAACGTGAGGGGGACACATTCGTCCACCCAATGTGTTGTCGCTGTATAAACTGGCAAAACTCTTAGTTAGCAGTTATGTTCGTTTTGGAACCAACGTGAAACAGTTACTACCTACCTATTTGTGTTTTGTTCGTTTAGTTATGTGTTTCCCTGCTCGCCTTTTTATTATTACAAACAGAATAATCACTGTTGCACATCACTATATGCAACAGTGATTATTCCGATTAGCGCTTTCGAGCTACACAGCTCATCGTCAGATCGCAAATCTGAAGGTCGGAATTCAGATTTCCGATCTGACGATGAGCTGTGAAGTTTGAAAGCGCTAATCGGAATAATTTTTTATAGTGGTGTGCAACAGTGATTATTCTGTTTGTGATTATAATCACTAACACAACTTTCTTAATTAAATTTGTAGGGTCTTTTATTAATTCGATTATTTGTGTCCTCATTTTCTCTGTATAAGTATAATAGATTCAGATCCCGTTGAACCGGGACCCTCTTCTTTTGCTAGTGAAAGTTAGGAAATACTCTAAAAAAAATTTTACCTCTAAAAAGAATATTTTGGCTCTAAAAAAACCACTTAGTGCTAGGAAAAATTGGAATTAATTTTTAGGTTAAGTTTTAGGCCTATCACAACCGGCAACAGCTGTTTTGTACCCACGCTACGCCACTGCGAGTCTATGTTTGTGTTTTGTGACCGCGTAAAAATTAAAATCTGTGCTCAGCAACGTCGATTCACTGTAACTGATCCATTCACCACAGTGAAGCAACATACGTTTCCTTCAATATCCAGGATGATACACATTGTGTTGTATGATGCAGCTTACCGCACGGATTCAATTAATAGACGCCGCACCGCTCATCAGTAAGTTGACGCCTCAAGTGAGTGCGTACCGCAAGGTAAAGTGTGTGTGTGTGTGTGTGTGTGTGTGTGTGTGTGTGTGTGTGTGTGTGTGCGCCGTTTCCCGTATGGGTGATACGTTAGCGACCCGTTTAATTACTGCCCTCTGGCGGCATTTACGTAACCTACTCAGCTAGTTAACACATCGCCGCACTACGATAAACTATTATCATTCGCACGTGACTTAGCAGACTTATGGCAATGCACTAAAAAAAACAAAATTAATTTGAGAAAAAATATTTAATATTTCCGTCATACTTAATATTTAATGTTTACAGTTTTGTTAGTTTTATCAGCAGCCATCTTAACACCAACTTTGTCATTACTTATTGCCACACTGCTAAATACTTCGTTCTTGACGAGGCCTTTCGGTGTCTCCACCATCTTCAGGTCTTAAACGACCTAGTGCGGCGTCGTTTAAGATCTTAAGATGGTGGAGACACCGAAAGGTCTCGTCAAGAACGAAGTATTTAGCAGAGTGGCAATAAGTAGTGACAAAGCTGGTATTTAATGTTTAATTTTACTGCTATATTGATTATGCTTTTGTTATTGTACATTAAAAAATATATAATTTTATAGAGGCAAACACACGTAATCTCTGTCTCCGTCTCCAACACACACACACACACACACACACATTCACAACACACTCACACACACCGAACACAATTATTACACTAAAATTTGTGAAGTGTATAAAAATAAACAGCTTAAAAATTCGAATTACCAAGAAATTTTAATTTCTTACATTCGATAACAGATATTGTATAAATATTTTCGTAGTACATAAGGTATCGTTAGCATAACAGGAAAGCGCACCCGATTCTAAGCAGTCAATCGTATTACGTAACACACAGATATGTGAACCATACAAAAATATATTTAAAAAGTGTGTTATCTTCCATTCCGTAAACGCCATGTTGACTCATCTAAACTGTTCGTGTAGATAGCAAAGCGTTCAAAATATTGACCGAGACGAGCATCAATTATTACATCTGGCTGTTGAGAGCATCAGTTTAATAAAATTATTTTAATTTTTAGAACGTTAATGAATACACGGTTATGAACTAAGCCCTCTCCAAAAATTTCCTTCAAAGAATGTAGTATTAATATGCATATTGTAAAGAAACGAGATCCTCTCTCGTTAAAGTTTTAAATTGTTATTATTATTATTAAATTCGTATAGTTATGATGTGTTGTGAGTTCGGTTGTAAGTGGTTTAATTGAAATAAATTGAGTCTTCACTTGTCGCTGAGATGAACCTAGAGGTGTGCTCCTTCACTGAAAACACATAAGTATCATAGGCATAAAAATACTTACTTGTGACGGTTGGATACTAGTAATGTTGAGGTGTATTACTAGTAAGAAAGTGAGAATCGTTCAATTCAAATTGTTGCCGCTGCCTCTATTACCAACCATTGCTGCCGTTCACCTAAGCTGTAAGTCTTATTCTAATACAGTGATAGTCAAACTCTGTTATCGGTTATGAATTGATTTTTTATTGGTCGAACTCATTATTAATAATTGCCATGGTACAATAATATTGTTTATTTTATTTTAAAATTTTAATATTGTGTGTGGACTCTTTTAAATAAATAAATCTCAGGGTGGCCAGACTGCGTCTAACCATCAGTCGGTCTGGACGTAAACAAATTCGTTACTTTAATTCATAAATGAAGCAGGTTCTTTTAGTCTGCAAGATACACATAATTTAATAAAATGCCGGAGAGTGAAAATATTATTAGATTCTTTATAAAACATAAACATTTAACACGTGATTATTATTGAAGTTTTTAGGTTAACTAGGGTTTTTAGAGTACATTGTAACCTAACTTTCTTAACATAAAATAATGAAAATTTTCTTAACCATGTTAACATATCAGTGTACTACGGTTATACATGTAATTTATTGAGGAATTGCATCACCTATCTTGTTGCATGGCTACAAACAAAGTTAACAAGTTACTGGAAATGACCCCTTCCTATGGCTGGGGATTATTATACATTTAGCTATAATCTTAAGGTTAATCACAATGTAATACTTAATCTACTATAGTTCAATGTTTCTCTTAAGTTCTCCAGTGACTATTTATGACTATTTGAATTAGACAAGTTCCTTGAATTAATTATAAAATTTTCACGTTTGATGTTACTTAAATATTTCACTTTTAATGGTTTAGTTCAATAATTAAAATAAGGTTTCAATCTCTGTTGGATTGCTATTGATTCAACAATATTAATTAATTAATTTCGCTTATAGCGTTCTTTAATTAGTAGGTTATTATTTTTTAAAATATTTTTGTTATGTGCACTGATACTTGCGTATGAAGTCGTTCTAGTCGTATCACTAATTCACAAAAGTTTCTTCTGTTATTAGAATGAAATTAAATTTGATTTATTCATTCCCGTTCACTACCTATGCGCATATACTCCGTTATAGGTCACTGATTAAATAAAACTTTACTTTCCCATATACCCGACCTAACCGCAACCTTGTGTTTCGAGGTTAAACGCTTGTCAGCTGTCGGCTTGTCGGTTCAATACTTTTTGGTTATTCTGACCAACGTGGAGTCTGCGTCAAAGCTTGAGATGAACTGATGATCTCACCTATGTCGAGATTCAGTACCTTGTAATTAATAACTGGCCCTGATTGGCTAATCGTTCTAATTTTCGGGTACTCTCGGTATATGTCGGCAAAATAGACGCTTAGCTTGGCGTCAGTGTCTGGGTTGGAGGCTCCGGTTTTCTAGTTTCCCTTGTACGCCGACGGGCTTGCAATTAATTCTTTTATTTATAATTTAAATGATTCACTTACACATGCAGTGATCTTTTTTTCAGTACACTCATCGTTTTTGTCTTTTTCCCACGAGTATTCTGACTACCCTCACGATATAGTTCTGCTAGGGATTAATAAAATATATTTCTTACGAACTAATAACATCTCTTATTTTCTACCTTATACTAATTACATTGTTCATTTTTCGATAAATAATTATCATGCTTAATGAGTCATTATCTATCGCCCCTTCTCGTTCTCGTTAAAGTTTTAGGTGGTAATTAGCTAAAATTGTCACTTTTCGTTTAGCCCTACTGCCCGATTTTTCTGTGTTCTTATCACTTTATTATATTAAAGATTCTTATATTTAATATACTATTTTTCTTCACTTTTGTCCTTCGTGATTACTTACCAATACTGTACAATATTTTTTCTCGTATCATTAATTAGTTATTACTCTTAATTATTTATTTTCCTTTGACTAAACTCTTGGCCTATTGTCATTTTAAGTGTTTTTTAACCATGTTATAATATTAGGGTTTTGTAAACCATCTTTGTTGTGGCATATCTATAATGAACTTATCATTACCACTGCTGATTGTATCAGGACTAGCTATTATTGTTTTATTTTACTTTAATCACATATTCTCTGATTATTTTTCAGTATACTTGAGTGTTACATTTTCCTTATTTGAATTTTTTCACATTTACCTTTTTATTATGTTTATTCTATATCAGTGTTCTTATAGAAAATTTAATACTTGACAGTGTTTAGTTCTGCTTTTATATTTTGACATTAGTTTGAATTTACTTAAACTTCTTGCATTTAGTATCAGTTAGGTTTTGCTTATAATTTACATTATTATTATTAATTTGATGGGCATAAGCATTGATTTGCCTCACATGAACGTTATTTTGTTTTATTTAATATCATGGGTTGAGTCCCCATTCTTTTATTACAGTTTTATGTATGATTTTGCTGTCCCAGGTACCCACTCTATGTGGTACACTTGGTCACATTAATTTACATTTATTCTGTACTTAATTTCCTTTATACTATGACCTTTTATACATGGAATGCTATTTACTGTCTCTAGTTAGTTTACACTCCAATACATTTTAATTTAACATCATTCTAGTCATTGTTTTTACTATTTTATTGGAAACTTGTTGGCCAGATTAGGTTATGTCCTATCTTGGTTTCTCAACAATGGCTGAATCTCAGATTCTGTTTTCTACACATTGTATGATTATTTACTTTTACTTGAAGCTGATCTTTTATTATTTATGGTTATTTTTCTTTTTTGTTATTATCTCAACCTTTATTATTGAGTAATAGTTGTCTTTGATAATTTTATTTCTACTTCCCAAATTTTATTAGTCCTTTGGACATTGTCTAGTTGTCATTTTTATACATTATTTAATTATACATTTACAATTCTTGTATTCACTCTCCCTCTTAATTTATACTCTCAATATTTTATTTTTGAGATCTGTTTGTACCGTCAAGTCATTGAAGTGATTTTATTAATAAGTTTATATCAGTGTCAAGTCACAGCTTAGGGTTTTAAATCCAGTTTTTTAACCCACTTTTATTTTCTTTATCATTAACAATGTTTTTATTCTCATGGTTTATTTTATCCTTGTCTACATTATTTCCTTTTGGTATCTGATCTGATTTGACTTTTCCCTAATTGAACTGATTCTTCTATCATATTTAATAAATTTCTTCTTATTATGGTTGTCATTGTTTTCTTCTCACTATTGGGTAATTGGGTACGTTGTCTTGTCGTTAGTCGGGTCTTCTTTTCTTTAATTTTACATTTACTTATTAATTATAATTTATTTTATTCCCATATTTTGGTCATAATTCATTCTATGTTCATGATTGCATGTTCATCTTTTGCTGATTAATTTGTTTTGGATAGCCTTTTAATCCGTTTGTTATACATTGGGTTCTGGGTGTGTTATATGTACCATTACAATATTTCGTATTATATTTCTGAGTGAATTATTAAGTTATATATTGACTTGCATATTGAGTGTGCCTCATGTAAACAGTGTATTTGATTTATTTGTTTCTTATTAAATTAAATGTACTTGTAGATGGCATAATTTATTTCCCCCGTAATTATCATACTCACACGATAAATGCCGGCGGACAAAGAGTATATATAAATTTAAACTTGGAGCGCAGTACACAGCAGAACGGGAATAATCAAATCCTCTCCCCTTTATTCAGGAGTAAATATTTTACATGCAAATGAAACCGTAATCAGGCGATTTGCATGTTTTCCCTGCTAACAAAATTATTTATATGAGTACATAACTCAGTGTGTAGGCTGACTTGATTTCTGTACATGCCTTTCTGTAAACGTGTTTATTGCGCCTGATATTAGTAAAAATTAATATTTACTGGTATTGAATATTATTTTTAAAATGTGTCTGTTATCGGTATTCCTTTTTAGTCAAATCGATATTCAATTGCCTTACATATATATTGTTTTATTTGACAAACCAAACACATGGATGACTAATAAGAAAATCTATAGTTATTAAAAATTAAGTCGGCGTTTAGTGTTAGATAGAAATTATTAGATAATAAAGCATAGAATTGAGATGATATGAGCATAAAATAGACAAAAGAGAAATTGCTGTTAAATAATTTATCAAGTTAAACTCAAGAGGAAAACCAAAAATGTTGTTGCCGGTTATACAAAATTTTAGGAATAATGGGTAGAAAATAGGACAATAGAGAAAGGAAGAAGATATATTCAATAAGGACAGATGAAATACTATAAAGGTAATTCGGAAGGTAGTAGTACAATAATTCGCTTTGACACTGTAAGTTTAATATCACAAGTGCTCAACAGAGCGAATTGTTTGTAAAAAATTCTGCTAGGAAACTAAAGTCTCATATATCAGACGTAGAGAGAACTGTACGCTGGAATTCCTGTGCGTAACCACTCCCTTTATTCAAAACTCGTGTAAAGCGCGTGCTATAATTATAGTTTTAACTATTACTTTTTTATTAATATACTTTTATCTTTGCGGGAATTCTTTTCTTTTCCGTTTCTCTTTAGTCGTAATACCTTCGTTTATTGTACGTTTACGTCACTTGTTCTTGAAGCTTAGGCAGTTTTGAGTAATTATAACGTTTAACTCTTTAACACGTAAAAGTAATCATCTTCGGTATGGAGAGACCTCGTAGTATCATGCGTTAAATATAACAATACTTAATTGTTGACTGCTGTGAAACAATTTATAACAAACCGTCCATCAGTTTCTTCCTACGCACCTTTATATTCGGAGTTAAACTTTTGAATTGGGAAGCCCCTATGGTAATGGCATATTTGAACAAACAACTTGGGTAGTGTTTGTTTTTCCCAATTCACCTGTTTCAAAATATTTCATCGGTAACCTACGAATAGAAGTTATAATATAAATAACTGCAGGCGTATGTAAAGCGCACAGTGTTTATCACGTTCCGCAACAACCAAATCATTTACTTAGGTATAATTTTAACTTTAAGGGTAGTAGTTTTACATGTAAAGATATTTTATTTACAACTCACAAAAATTTTGAAAAATTTTACCTTGCAAATCGACGCAGGTATTTCATTTTGATATTTACTTTACATAACTACATATTTCCATTTTGTTGAAGCTGCTGTCTTCGATATTCTTTCAATTCATTCAAGGTATGAGGATTATTCTTCAAAACACATTTTTCCCTATATCCCCCTCGAAACAAAATTCTTGTAATGAGAATTCTGGTGACCAAGTAGAGTAAATTCCTCGAGAAATTATACGGTCACCAAAAAGTTCACGTAACATCACAACATCTGATTAGCCAGTGCAGCGTATAGAACCTACTAGCGGTAACATGAATTCTCATTCTTCAGCTTGTAACAAGGCTATAAAATGTGCAATAACGTTTCCTACTTACGTTCACGAATCATTTCTTCTGTAAATAAACGGATCCAACTATTCTTCGTCATAAAATCCCATCGCATATAAAACACACACACACCAATTTTAGAGAAAGCTAAGGTTTTATCATCATCACTGTCCAGTATTAGGCAGGTTGCCTGTTCCGGCTTCACCATCTCCGTCTCGGTCTGCCAACATTCATCTTCCGGTTGGCTTATAATTTAGGAGTTTTCTTGAAATTCTTTCTGGAGATATGCGCATAACATGCTCTTTCCATCTTTTTTTATAGTTTTTCGCTAGTTCCGTTACTGGTTGTACTTTTAACTTCTGTCTTATATCTTCGCTCTTTATGTGATCTAATCTTATACAATCTTTCACACATCTAAGATATTTTATTTCAGACGTTTCCATCTATCTATAATCTTCCTTTCTTGGTGCCAACGATTCGGACCCGTATAATAGCATGGTGACTGCCATCGCCTTACAGAATTTTATTTGTGTTTCTTCCGTATTTCCTTTGAGTGTTCTCCGTAATGTCCCACATATTCTTTGGAAGTTGTTTGTTTTATTAAGAATCTCTTTACTAATGCTAACGTTTTATATGAATATAAAACACTAGTACACTAGTATATTAGATATTAATTTATAGGGAACATGAAATCATTTTAAAATCTGAATAAAAACACTGTCAGAAACATGCACATCCCAGTCGAACGACGCTTATGAACCACCTATTGTAGGCCTACTGTTGTCGTCAAATAAACTCAAGTTCTTGTACAACTTGAGCACGCTACGGATGTAACTTGAATCTATGCGGCGTTATGAAAAACATATAGAAAAGCCAATTCTGCTGAGACAGTCTCCTTCGTAACTATTTTGGAAAATGTAACAGTTACTAATAAATATTGGACAAAGTGCTATCATGTAAAAGCGACGGACGACATCTACATATGTGATCAACTATAATAACTGTTTCACAAAATCCTTACATTAAACGAGGAACAGTCGATTTACTTTGTACTGAGTAGTCGTCAAAATTAGCCATGAAATCAGTTTGGATGTAACTGAGTCACGAAATAGTGTTCTATAATAATTGTACCCTGACTTTGGGAAAACAACATAGTTTTTGTAAAGAAGCGAAACTACTGATATTACTTTCTTGCTTAGGAGGCTAACAGTCTGAATTTTTTACCTCGCAAGACAGTACAGTTATGTTGTTGACATGTTTCTGCACGTTAATTGGTCGGTTCCATTGAAGGTGACAAGCTGCGGTTGATTAATACTAATTATGGCAAAAAACAGCAACGTGGACACACAACATTCATTTTACTAACGGTGTGATCTGATTGGTACACAGAAAGGCTTCAAAGGCTTCCAAATGTTAATTTTCTGACTATTTTATAAACAGAAAGACGACGTGTCACTTGATCTAAATGTTTTTTTTTACTTGGAATGCATCAGAACAAAGTACTCTTCTCACTAAAAGCTCTAACGAACAACTAAGAAGTGTACTACTGTCTGGCCGCGATTCGATGATAGAGCATTGTGTAAGGTGAGAGAAGCATGGCCGGGTACTACGATAGGCTAAGTGGGGGTAAACCAAACGGCTAATACAGATATTTCACCCTACCTCGCTTACAAGCGGCCGCGTGGTGGGGGAGAGCAGGCTCGATCATCCAGTCGTGGCCAGACAGTATGTGTATTCGTTGTAGTCGGTTTGGTTTTGGAGTGATGTCACTTTACAAATGCTCTGCGATATATAACAATTATTGTTCAAAATAATTATCTAACTTTTCTTGCAATCATAAATATTTTATTTTAATGTAATATAAACCAACCATAATTGCTTTACTTTTTCATAGTTAAAACTACTAACTGTTTATATTATTATGTATATTACCGAACATTTTAATAAATTTTGTTAATGTTAACAAGACTTTTTTATATACGTACATGTATATATAACTTTTTGATATTTCATACTAGTGTCATTATAAATTGCATTATTTATAATTTCCAAAAATAACATTTGTTTAATTATTAAAAGGGAACTAAAAATAGAAATATTCCTGTCGATGAAGTTAAGATGTAATCTTTGTTTACTCTTACTGCTTTATTCTCTATTCAGAAATTACATTGCTTTTTCGCTGCACTTCAAACGGCGCTGATACAGTAAGGTATCCATAATACTTGTCACAGAAGATGAAAGAAAAGCGTGTTTCCAATCAAAGCTGCAGAGAGAAAACATTATCGCTAAATATAACGAAGGATTTTTTCATGAAATGTATTCCCGTTCTCTAATTACAAAGCTGCTGAACGTTGAAGTAAGATTGTTTAACGGCGTGTGTTATTTCATTTGACTTTATGGAGACGTTCATCAGATTTTGTGTCGAACCATTAAATTAACTTATCCGTCAAGATTATTACATTCTTCTACACGGGTGTAAACAGTCCTATTCATGTGCTGGAGTATATTACAAATTGCTTCAAGTTCTTGGTAAAGGTATATAGGTTCAAAGAAAAAAGTGGTAGATTTGAGCTATTTGGGGATATAATCTTACACTCCTGAGGACGTAGAACTGATAGGATATGATTGTGTGGGGTGAGGGTAGATGGTTATTTTACAGTTACAATAAAGTAACACCTAGACAAGAGTTTCTCTAAAAGATTCGACATGACGGAGATATTAGTATTTTCTTTTATGAAAGCCAGTATCTTTCTACTGTTAATGACCTCAGTTATATGACAGTATACCAGCAATTACGAAAATCTGTTCCAGTTTACTTACGATGTAATTAAGTATGCTCACAAACTTGAATCACAAAATAATTACACAGTAATAATTATAAGTAATAATTTAATAATATTTTAAAAGCTGTTCTTAATTTATAATTAATATTTTTGCTAAAATTTTGGAAAACCGTTAAAATGTAACTAATTAATAATTGAGATTTATATTAAAAACATTACCTTCTTCACATTAAACTTATCAACTACGTACTTTATTTACTTACCTCATTCACATCGATTACCTTAACAAGAGAATAAAATTATATTTTTCTACTTAAATAAAAAGTACCTTTAAATGCAACATGTAAAATTCTTTTTAACAAAAAAGTATTACGTGCAACGTTTTAAGGCGTAGTAATTCTGTGATGCGTAGTTTTACAATTAAAGTGTAATTAAAAATTATCAATAATGTGCACGTCACAAGGCTATAAATATTACTAAGTAGAGATAAAATATATAAGTGTTTTGTAATAGTTTGGCAGGATGAGAAAGAAAGAAGATAGTAGTAGACAGTCCTGTTTAGAAAAGAGACGAACTACATACACCAAGTAGCACTAGAGCTCTGTATTTTACTGTCTTATTTCTTGGTGGTTCTCCACACCCATAGGACAACACAGAGACTGCCATAACTTTGCGGAACTTTAATTTTATATTTCAACGTACCTAGCTTCTAAAAATATGGTTGCTTGTCCCACAGATCGTCTGGAACTTACCTAACGTAACATCAATGTCACAAAACCTATCATAGCGAAATGTCATTTCCCAAATAATTAAAGTGGCCCACCTGTTCTAGAATTCAATCACTGATCATTATTTTTGTTTTTATTGGCTCTTGGCCTCCTGACTTTTGTTTTTATAGTGGAGGTTTTCGTATTGTACTGTTTACAAATCTGATGAAGCTTAAAAGCAGATTTTTGTAAATCAAATTTTGTATTTTGAAATACAAGCAAGTCGTCAGCAAACAATGGCACATTCAAATATCTGTCTGTCTCGTGATAAAATTAATCAACATCAAAAATTTTGAAACCCGCGCTTTTCCAAACTTTTTCAGCCCTTATACTTCACGTCTCGGTTTACTCAAAAACTTTGTTTCAAAATATTCATAAAATTTATTTAGCCTATAAAATTATATTGAAGGACTCCAGAATTTCTATTTGTCTTGAAGAAAACGTGAGGGTGCTTAACATTTAAACTAGTTTACCCCTCCCCCTTCGACGAGAAGTTCTTAGTTACATCACTGATTACTACCAAAAAGGAAGGACTAATCAATAAATACTTTAGCACACATTGCTTAACATTTAAACTAGTTTACCCCCCCCCCCCCACGAGAAGTTCTTAGTTACATCACTGATTAGGACTAATCAATAATTAATAAGCTAAAGTCAATTTTAATAACAGATATTTTATTTTTTATATTAAGTGTATGACAGCGTAGTGTAATAAATTTGTCACATCTGGCTTAAATTGTTGAGATCATTACGTTTCCACTAAATTTACAACATCAGCCTTTACCAATGGACATTAAAGTCAATCCTCCGTGCAAGCAAAGCACGTGACAGCAAACCGTGTGTGCTAAGCTGTTCGGTTTGACCTCCTCTCCTGCGCTAGTTACTCAAACAAACATTAACCACTCCCGAGAACAAACTGTAGGCCTACTAGGGCGTATACTAATAAGGGCCCTATACCTTACATACACATTTTGGTATTGGCGAGATTCTGTTCCGCTGTAATGTATATTTACAGCAAAGGTTAAGCAAAGTTTAATATCTCTTTCTCAGAAAGTCGTAAATTCCGCTTTAATAATAAATCTTCTGTATGTAGATGTATTTGGTTCATCAATGAAACTTTAAAAATACATTTTTTTCTGACAATGACTGTCTAATCGCTGGTGTGATAATGAATACCGTTAGGTACATTATACAAAAATAGTATTACGTAGTTACTTAAAATATTGAGATGTATTATTTAGCCTGTTCATGTATGTAGCCTAAGAAAAATTAAAAATTATTCTCGGAAACATTGTGAACTTCACACTTGTGAAGTGTGATGAATGTAACAAACCCCGTACGGGCTCATGTTGGTTTCTCAAGAATCTTAAACATAGTTTCCAGACATATAAATACGATTTTAAGAGTATTATCTACTTTCTCTGTTTATGTGAATGATTAGGCTGTATTTAAAGACTTTATAAAGACACAATATTCTTTCATATTCTAGTTTTTACACCAATGTACATTTTAACTCCGTTTATTCGTTGGATCGTTGTATGTATCACTTTCTGCTACATTTCGTTTCTTGATATATATAAATTATTTAAAATTTATATTTATATTACTTCAAGATGTTATTTTACCTTATTTGGAACATGTTTCGAGAGCTCCCATGTTCTCATCCTCAGCCTTTGCGATCTGTTCTAAGATGAGAGCACGGGAGCTCTCGAATCATGTTCCAAATAAGGTAAAATAACATCTTGAAGTAATATAAATATAAATTTTAAATACTATATATTTATATATACGTACTGTGTGTGTGTGTGTGTGTGTGTGTGTGTGTGTGTGTGTGTGTGTGTGTGTGTGTGTGTGTGTGTGTGTGTGTGTGTGTGTGTGTGTGTGTGTGTGTGTGTGTGTGTGTGTGTGTGTGTGTGTGTGTGTGTGTGTGTGTGTGTGTGTGTGTGTGTGTGTGTGTGTGTGTGTGTGTGTGTGTGTGTGTGTGTGTGTGTGTGTGTGTGTGTGTGTGTGTGTGTGTGTGTGTGTGTGTGTGTGTGTGTGTGTGTGTGTGTGTGTGTGTGTGTGTAACGGATTGATTTCTACGGCCTAGGCCGCTTCTCCGTCCACATGTCTTCTTCCAGGCCTCTAAGTTTCATAGCTTCACCTACACCCTCTCGCCAACTTCTCCGTGGCCTTCCTCTTTTCTGTCTCTCATATGGTATCCACTCTAAAATTCTCTTGGGCCGCCTGGTTTCGTCCATTCTTTTTGTGTGTCCAAACCATACTAGTTGTTTTTTTTAAATCTCTTCCACTATGTTCTTCGTCATGTTCATACTCTGCCTAATTGTTTCATTTCCGACTCCTTCCAGTTTCGATTTTCTACAACTGTGTCTTAAATAATCCATTTCGGTAGCTAAGAGTTTTTTCGGTTTTTTCTTGTCATATCCCATGTTTCGGCTCCATATGTGACTATATTTAGGAAGATGCTCTTATACAGTCTCTTTTTTGTGTCTCTCGTGATTGATTTGTCTCATAAAACAGACTTCAACGATCCTATTACTTTTTCCCTTTGTTTAATCGTTATTTTATTTCATCGCTGCTTTTTCCTTGTTTATTAAGTGTAACTCCCAAATATTTACACGTGCTAACTCCTTGTATGGTGATATTTCCTAAATCGAGATTATCTTGAGCATCATTACCAACTATTATGTACTCAGACTTATTGATGTTTATCACGAGACCTGTGAGCTGGTATTCTTCTTGTGATTTCCTTATCATGTAACTAAGGTGACCCGCATCCTCTGCTACGACAACATGATCATCAGCGAAATATAAGCTAAAGAGTTTTTCCTCTCCCACTTGCAGCCCCATTCCTCTAACTTTCGTTGACCATTTTCCCAGTGCTTTGTCTAGACATACTTTAAATAGAGTTCGGAAAGGCTACATCCCTTTTGTCTTAATCCATTTGTGACTTGTAGAGGTCTGTATAGTTACTACCGTTTTTTACTCGGATCGTGTTTTCCTTATACAGGTTCTTTATTGCTTGTATTAGCATGTTCGATACTTCTAAGGATTTAAAAGCCTTCCATAACTGTGAGTCTGGTACACTATCATAGGCTTTTTCCAAATCAATCATTGCTACATGAAGCTCTCTGTTTCTTTGCACTCTCTTTTCGTAAGCTATTTTGATAGTAAAAATCTTGTCAATAGTGGATTGTCCTGTTCTAAACCCTGCCTGCTCTTCTGGCTGCTTATCTTTAATCTCGTTTTCTAGGCGACTTTTTATTATTTTTGTATATACCCTTCCAAGTGTACATATCACTGCTATTCCCCTATCGTTTTTAGGATCGTTTTTTGCTCCCTTTTTATGAATCGGTGTGATATATGATGTAGTCAATTCCATCGGTGGTTTTCCCATTCATACATCTTTCAAATAGTTTAGCTAGAATAACATGTAATTCCTCTGATGCATATTTCACTAATTCTGTAGGTACGTTTCAAGTGGTGTATTAGTTAAAAGTTATTATAATGCTGGTGCCTACAATTAACTGGAACACATCGGCTAAGAGAGTAAACCCTAACAGAAAATCCTGGTCCTCCTAGTCAGGGGGTTGGAGCAATGGGCCAGCACCCCATTATCCACAAAAAGACTTATATGCTAAACAATCTAGTGACAAGCCTTGTTGTATTAATATTTTATTCTGTAAGTACTGTAAAATTATTTTTTAATTTACTTATTTGACTAAATATTAGGCCTATATTTTAAAAATATGTGACACGTTACAGAAGCCACGAGATATTACACCCGTAATTTAAGTTAGTTTCTTTTACATTTAGGAACGTTTCCTGAATCCCAAGCCACACCATCGAATTATTTTCTTGTGATCTTCTGCCTGTCATTACCTCTTTGACTTCAACTTTTAAAGACGTACTCTGTGTTATCTTCGACTTCTTTCTTTCCATGTCTATTTACTGCTGACTTTTACCTTTACTCGTATTCGATCGTCAATTCGATGCAGGTGGCTATAACATATAGAGAATACTATTAACCGATATGATATTGTTACGACTGTCTAACTGATCGTCGTATGGTACAGTGGAAAAATAAAATACAAGACACCAATTAAGTCACTAATCAATTATCTTTAATCAGTCTCAATTAACAGTTTGAAATCAACAATATATTCAACAAGCTTATACTGTACAGTAATTCAAGTTAATCTGTCCGCACAAGTAATAGTGTCAACTATAAAGAATTCCGCAGTATAATTACTTTTCACTAATACACCACTTGAAACGCACTGTGTAAATCGCCTGACATAAACTGAACTGACCGTTGCTGGATGTTTATATATATACCCCGCTGAGATGGCAAAATAAGATGTCACTTTGGAATGGCGTGTTAACAATTGCCTCTTACGGTGATCTCGAATCCAATAGAAACGGTGTCGTGTCTGGCCTTGAACACAGTGTGCGCGGACCGGTGAGGTCTGGAACAGCCTCGCTTGTTGACGCGTGATAAGTGTCACGTAATTGTCTTTCATCTCGAAGTAGTAGCAATACGTACGCACACACACATTACAGCTGGGCTCTGCTGGGATAGCCGAGATACTTGTAGGTATTACGTAACAATACCTACGTTTCATAAGAACAAATAACAAACATATCACAACATTAATACCTTTCGTTTCTAAGAATATGGGCTTCACATTTTTATATTCTTTATTTTGAATTTAACATATTAATTTTATAAACTGTACGTTTAACCTAGTGCAGAGCGCAAAATATTAAATAACAAAACATAGGCATTGGACTACATTCTTAAGACGGTTTCACTGATCGTCGTGTGGTACAGTAGAAAACAAAATTACAGATACCAATAAAATTACTAATCACCAGCTTTAATTAACCACAAATACAGTTTATAACCAACTTGTACAAAAATCCGAGCAAAATACGTCTACACGCAATAATAATGCCATCCAATAGAGTCCTGCGTATTTATAACACGATAACACTTCGAACATCACTTGAATAAATCGCCACTTAAACGCTCTGAGTAATCGCCGACGTAAACTGAACTGACCGTCGCTCGATGGTTACATTTATACCCCGCTGAGATGCCAGAATAATCGGTCACTGTCTGGATGACGTGTCAAGAAAACTGCGTATTACGGGCGCTCTAGAATCCACTAGGAACAGTGTCGTGTCTGGCCTTGAGCACAGTGTTGCGGTCTGGAACAGCGTCGATTGTTGACGCGTGTAAGTGTCACGTACGTGTCTTTCTTCTCAAATTAGAAATATGCACGCACACAAACATTACAGCTGGGCCATGCTGGGATAGCCGAGATGCACGTACAACGACACACTCCATTATTCGAGGATGTTCCGTTGCGTAACAATATTAAAATGACCAACATGTTTCTTTTATACGTTTGCCTTTTTTTTAATTTTACCATTAGTGTTTAATAACTCTCATGGTCTTCAAAATAACACTCGACAAATTTGTTCATCTAGTTTACATTTACATATACTACATCTCAGTGTATCTTATGTTTCCTACATTTGGAGAAAAATATTTAATACACAATTGATTTAAAAGACTTAGAGCTTAAAAAAAATGAGGAAACAGTAGGTGCAAAAATACCCTAAAATAGTTACAATACATTTCATTTATTCGGGGACAGCCACACTCAAATATATGTATAAATCCACACAGGAACCCTCTCATCTATAAACTATTATGTAGGCCTATACGAGAAGTGGATAATTTGATTTACAATTAAATACAGACACAGACGAGCATTATGTGAACAAACGTAGATGTAGATAAAATTGATGTACGTTCAATAATTTTTATTAGCCGACTCGTCTTGCCTCACGTTAATTGTATTATTTAGTAGTATATGGCTGTGTGCCATTTCTGAAGAAGGTAACAGTTTTAGCACATATGTTGAATTTAAAATTACTTGGCTCTATTAAATTTGACATGTTGAGATTAATGACTGAGGACACTTCCAGCCAGTTTAAACTACATTTATTGGAAGGCATGGAAGGACAAAAAATGCAGTCTGGATAATTGAACGATCGATGACAACAAAGTGCGCCGTCAACATTCTTGAGTAAATTTGTCAAAGTGCTCTCATTGTGTAGCTATCTCCAATCGTTTATATTACAAATCCGACATATAAGTAAGTAATATTGAGGAAATTTTATATGAACACCAATTTAAATGGCACCGCTAATCTATGAAAGGTAATATTTTTTCTCCTGTTGTATTCATTTTATGTTAACCTTCAGTGCTGCTACATCAATCACTTTTAATAATGAAATGTGAGCTCCTTATTTAATAACGAGTACGTACAAATACTTGACTTGAAATACTCATACCAAGCTCAGACCACATAGTTCAATACTGTAAAAAACAAAGAAACCGGAACAAATAAAAACCAAAAAACAATTCGGATACAAACGGAAGATTTCAACTACTTTTTTGACGAAATTTTTGTACTTGTCACAAATACCGCCTTGTCTTTTGCACGGAAATACAATATAGAATTATTAGAAAGGAATGTTGATGCACATCTTAACTCCTTTTCTTACGTATCTGGTATAAAACTACCTGTGATTATCAACAGGTTACTGCTGCATACATTAGTATTTCGGAAGACACGACGGCGGAGGAAGAGCGCCGCAAGTGGTAGATGAAAATCATCAAAACCTTAGTGCGGTCCAAACGTTGTACGCTACGTAGAGAAAATATTTACATATAAATGAAACCGTGTGTCACTCCCGTTAGCGTTCGGCCACTAACAGCGTTTGTTCAAATAACGAACAACTAAATTATTGAAAAATAACAACAGACCCACAATAAAGTATGCGTAAACTTAGTTTTCTGTTTATAATTTTCTTTTCTGATAGCGATATATGTGATGACAGTATTTCACTAGTGGTAGTAAGTCAGTAACAGGATTAATTTACTAAATTGCAGTTTGAAACTAATTAAACGTAACAGCACTTTGCATTAATTACAAAGCACAGAACGATTAATTGTCTTTTATTGTTTTGTAAGAGCATTCACGATTGCCGACACTGAAAAAATAAATATTAATATTCAATAAATGTTTTCCCTTTAATCAACTTGTCAATAATATTCTTCCTTTTCTCTACCATGCTGTGAACATTGATTGAGGTACTTGACTCAATCAGTTGTATACAGTCACTTGTAAGTGGTAATTAAAAAGGACGATTTTTAATTTTTTTTAATTTTAATTTAATATTTAATTTTTACCTTATACTCAATTTAGTTTCCAGGTGATGAGATTCTAATCAGCTTTTCGTTTCACATTGACACAAATTACTAAAACTAAAAATCAGATATGACCAAATTACTTTACGTAATGCGTGTGTCACCATCGTCGTCTTCTTCTTCTTGTTCCTGTTCATTTCTTTTTCTCTTACTTTATCTTAATTTTTTCAGGCTCGCAGCGTCTCTCTTTATTTTCCTTCGCTCTTCTTACAAGTCTCCTCCCTCCTAATTTGTTACGTCTCGCTATGTTTTCTAACCTGTCTTCCGTCTTTCTGTCGACGTGTTTACTTTCTCAAACTTTGCGTGTCCTAGTCTCCAATTTCTTCTACATTGCATTGTTGTCGTTTTTTTCTACGCCAGTGGTATATTTTCTAACCCCTGATAATTACGCAATCCCTGTTTTACAGTTGCTTCTTAAATGCGCTTGATTTTAATGGTGTCTAATCTCGTTTCACTAGTATATTAGTGATGACAACTTATTATTTCACTCATATTTATTAGTAATAAATCAATTACAGGTTTTTAAGAACTTTTTTTTTACAAATTGTTAGAAAAATTGGTTTCAAACTGTTTGAAAAAATCAGGAAAAAGATAAAAGTTTATTATATTTTCAGATTAATGAGAAGCTTCGCGTTTAAGCCATGTCACAAGTTTAATACATTGAAACAAAAAAAATATTAAATAGCAACCAATTGGTGAGTTTCAGCTATAAAATTAACAAACAAGATTATTTTTACATTTTTGTATGTGAATCCAGACCGGAACACGACCTAGTATTTTAGTTTTGAATCCTATACTGTACGTTTGAAATCAAAATACTGTTACGACGGTCTACTTGATCGTCGTAGGTATAGTGGAAACAAAATACGAGACACCAATTAAGTCACTAATCACCAGCTTTAATTTTCCACAGTTGAACAGTTCGTAATTAACAACAAAGTCTCTTACAACAAATCAAATAAAAATTGTTCACATTCACACGCAATAACAATGTCTACCAATAGAGTCCTGCACAATTATAAAACATAAAAATACTTCTTCACTTTGACAAGCACTCAATCCGCACTAGCGAAAGTCGCTCACGTAACTGACAGACAAGCCGGCAGCTATGAGTTTATATACGCCGCGCTGAGGCCGAGTACCGCTTTCTCTTCTTAACTGCACGCCGGCGGCTAATGCGTAGTATCTCAAGTGTTCCTGGAACTCACTTGAATCACCTACTTGAATGACGCACAGCTGCTACACTTGACGGGGGGGGGGTAGAATGTTATGCGTTGTTCGGTAGGGTTCTCGTAACAATACATTTTCCTATAAAAATTTTGGATCTTTTCGGTTAAGTGGCAGCATGCAATGAGCAATTACTCGACGTAGCATCGACAGTAACAACGCATTTCCCCCTCCACACGTAGCGATAACAAGCGACAGTTTATATTTTTATTTTCATTTTAAACTACATATTTTTGAGATTTATTTTTACATTTTTTATATTTATATTTTATTTACAATTTACTAGAAATTTACATTTATTTTAGTTTACATTTTATTTACAATTTTACATTTAATTTTCATTTTACAATGAATTTCCACCTTGGACTTTTACAATTAATAAAATAAAATTTGGACTTTTTAATAAATGGTGCTCACACACTTCTCGCATGTATGAATTCCAGTCCACGCATGTGGAGTGATTCATTTCCAACTCATCTTGACAGTATTGCATGGTTGTGTACTACTCCTTATTCCAACAGTAAATGAAGTATACGATTGTGCGGAAATCTAATCGAGAATTATTTAGGAATGTATGCTGTCGCACTTGTTTGGATTCCCGGCAGTCCTTTTTAGAACAAACCCAACGGTATTTACCTGTCGTATACAGTTTCATTTGATGGCCGTTGGTACAAATTCTTGGGTTGTGTAAAATATGTTTGTCTCTTAGAAACTGTATCACTGAATCTTTGTCGGGAATCTGTGCCGTTAACTGAAAGAAATTCATGATACACTACGATACTACTACACTTGCGACTGCGGCGTACAGAGTGACAGGGCACGCTGTCACCATGGAATGCGTTGTTACTGGCGATGCTACGTCGAGTAATTGCTCACTGCATGCTGCCACTTAACCGAAAAGATCCAAAATTGTTATAACATAAAAAGCCTAAACTCTAGTGCTAATTAGGCTTATGCGTATTCACTGGATAAATTTTTAAATACCCCGAGTGATTAGATTGATGGATTTAAATTTCTTAGAAAGACTTAAAATATTTCTACGTTTCCTGTTTTCTAAAAAATTTTAATCTGTAATTTAAATTTGCAAGCGTTTTAGTCAGCTGATAGTGCAACTATTTGAAGTGGCCAGTTCGGAAGTGTCGTACGTTAAGTTGTAATGTAACGGTGAGGTCAAGGCAAGTTATCACTAATGCGTTTTAATGTCACCCACTGAACCGCTGTCTAACACTTCGGCAGTCATCATCATGCAAGGTCGTTATTGTTATGACACCCCTGATAGCCTACACAACCGTCATCACGGTTAGCTTATCTGTCGCAGACACCGCTATCGTATTTGCAATGCTCGCTTATGACAGACAATCAACTCACGTGGTATACACTTAACGTAAAGCTTCATTCAGGACTGCTATATCAATCACTTTAAATATTTAAACGTGAGCTACTATTTTAATGACGAGTACGTACAAATACTTGAATGGAAATACCCTTTACGACAACTGCAAGTTAGTAGATTGACGGTAAACAGTTATTAAAGTTAGACGCTATGAAAACTTTGTTAGATTTGATGGTTGCTTTAAAACAAACTTTAAGTAGACACAAAAAAAAAATATATAAAAAAAGGGAAAGGTTTACGTTTTTTTAGTAACAATCACTTTTTATAATTTTGCACATTTAGCTATTATTATAGTCCTTGATTTACTAAATATGCTTAATCTCAGTAAATTATACATAGTTATAGTCCCCTTACTTTTAATTTTCACATATTGAGTGATTTATGAATTTGCTATAATACAAAATTTCTTCATAAACTCTAGTTTGTGAATTTGATTTATTATTCACAGATAGGTTCTATTTGTTCTATGACCTTCTATCAAAACACAATTTTTAACTAAACTAATTCCATATTATTTAAAACAATTTCTTATTGATTAAGTAGACACCAAAGAGTGGAAGCATAGAAACAAGAGAAAGATAGAACAATGTTCAAAAAAAATGTACGTTTAACGACTTCTTTCAGATTTATTTTAAGACAGGAGTGTATCCAGAATGTAGGTAACTACACCATTACCTATAGGCTGGGAAAATTGTTTAATACCATGTAACGTCACAGAACGTTCCATAAAGGAAATTATTTGCATAGCAATTTATCATAAGAGGAAAGTGAGGTGAACAGTATCGAACCCAAGTAGTCCTAAAAATTTTGTAATATTGTCTAATAATTAATACCATTAACAGGAACAACGACCAGACTATGACTAAGACTTAAACCCCATATATATTATTTAAGTGAAGAACAGTGTAAAACCAATAATATACTATAAGAGAGACAAATAATATCAGAAACAACCAAAATAAGGTCATTAATTATTAAGTTTTGTAACTCTGAATAGGGTATAAAAACTATTTATTGTGAATTAATGGACATGATCCATTATTATATTATGTAACGTAAATACAATAAATGTATTAAATGATTTAAATACATTATTAGAAAGGATCTAAGTTAAAATAAAATATATAAATGTTATGACAAAAAATATATGTTTAAGAGCTGAGTCTAATCACTCAGATTTCATGTAAAAATTAATTATTATCAAATTGAGATAAAAACTATATGTAATTGTCAAGTAGACAAAGATGAACAATTTATCTTAAATAAAGAAAGCTGTCAAGTGAATAAAAATCAGTTAAAATAGCCAAAAACAGTATTAACTGAAAGCATGTAGTAGACCTATAATATGGTAATATTTATGGATTTAATGTTGACAAAATGCAACCAAATTGCATTAGAAAGTTGAAATATAATATGATGTGACTATACTAATATATCTGACTAACTTAAACACTTTAATAGTCGAGTTAGCAAACTATTTACCTATACCATATCTGGCTGAAGCCAAGCACCCATAAAAAAAACAGTCATATTTGACTAAATGTTTACAAAATATTAACAAAAATAAAAGAAAATGGTACAATACTGTAGTGTACCATGAAAACAAACATACTCAGTTGAAAATAAGCTCAATTATTAAAGAATTTGACTTATGAGAGTGAAATTTGTCACACCAAGAAAAAGGACCACTTAGGCAAACCAATATGATGCTAAGTAGGCTTACAATAAAAATAATATGTATCAGGATAAACCAGGTATCACAAAAGATAGACAATATAATAAACTCTCAGTGTATACTAGAAAAATCCCATATATATTAAGGAAAAAAGACTAATTATTGTGTTTTAACAGTGACAACAACGTAGGCCATAGGCATGGACCATGTAAAACTGAACTTATTTGTATATTATATGTGTTAAACTTTATTTATTTTGTTATAGAAAGATGATAATATTATGTGTTAATGTTGTAGAAGAAACCAAACAGCTTCACAACAATTTTTTAATTAAAAAATTGGAAATTTTATGGAAACATTCCAAGGTAAGAGTTGTATGTTGTGTTATTTTATTATAGTTAATTTATTCAAAAACCAATCGTAATTAGTATCATTAGATTCAGTTGAAAGCAGAGAATCCAAATATAGTAAGGGCATGCAAATTGTAGATAACTATGTAAAATTGTTTGACAAATACCAGAATAATTTTTGTACTATCCTTAGTGTGAAGAATAAGAAAGTTTTGTTCTAAAGCTTCTACGGAAGTCAAATTTGTTCCATGAGATTCCATTTCGTTATTCTCGAACGTTCTAGAAGGAATTTTTACACAAATACACCGGAAGTTCATGTCGGAAAGCTAAAACAATGAGCCTTACAGTGTATAAAAGGAAGACCAAATTCGACCGAAAAACACTTCATGCTTTGAATCCAGAAGAGACGCATCACCCACGACACTGATCACCACAACCGAGGCGAAACCGAAGACGAGAAGTCGACACAAGAACGAAGAAAGGCTTTTCCCGTACATTGACAATAGACTGACTTAAACTACAAGAGTATACGCCAATGTGTTGCTGAAATAGTGCAGCAACACGGCACATTTAATAGAACACACGCAGCCAGAATATCAGCTGGCTGATCTGGATATCAGATCCCAGGAGGGACCAAAATTTTAATAGAGAATCAATTCTGCTGTATTCGCTAAGACAAACTGACTTTGACAAAATCCCAATAACGTAACGTACACAAAGCCTTTCTATCACACTGCAGGAGGAGCATCAGCGCTATGGCGGCTAATTTAGAAACCACGAGGACAGCTGATTTTCGCCGGCGGGATTCAAGCGTAGATTCACTGCCAAATTATTATACGAAAGTGAGGAAGTTTTAAAAAAATCGTATTTTGACTTTCAAATAAAATCAGTGCACAAGGAACGTCAACAAGAAGAGGCGAGATTGAAAACGTACCCGAGAGAAGTGTCCAGTGCGAGAATAATTACCCAGCGGAACGTGAGTTGTTCAAAGTTAAAGTCATTTTTACCTGGTTACATTTGTCACACAGTTGTACTACACATGCCACACACCTTCAAATCACTTAAATTTTGTAAAGCATCTTATTAATCTGTCTTGGTAGTTCAAAGGAGTCACGTCCTGAGTGTAAAGATTTTTCATACATTAAACTCATGCTTTTCAACTGAGTAAAATAAAATATTTGTTAGCCGATACTTGATTGGAGAAAAAACTTGTCAATAATAATTTATAATTTTTTTTGTAACTCTGCAATTTTACTTTTTCACGAATGTTAGTCTTTCAGACGATTTTTTAAGAATCATTAAAACATACTTTATTTTTTCAAACTCAAACTGTCTTGTTCACATTTTTTCATAGAATTAAACTAACTGCTAAGAATTCAAAATTTTAATTTTAATAACATTTTCTTGGAACAAAAGATTCCAAGTGGCGCCCATAAACACATAGTAGATTAAGTTGTTTTGCAGGACGACATCACCGCAGAGGATCCAGTCATCAGTAAGTAATAAAAAGTGCGCGGAGTGTAACGCCTGACCTAACAAGACAACACAAACACGACTCCACATCCATTTCTGTTTATTATAACCAACAGATGAGATTTCTTCCAGTCGGTATTACTAGGTGTCTGAACGTCGTTTAAGTACCTTCTAAATGCGATCGTTAATTAAATGCACCTTTTGTAATATTTAATGTGGATTAAGATAGTGATTAGTAAAAATTTGTTCCTCTTTTGTCCAAAAAACAAGTTGTCTTAATAACAATAATATTAGAAGAGAAACGACGGCGAATAATTTATCTAAATCTTCAAAACAAATCTGATAAAACGTAATCAACTTACTTAGTAAGATGTTTATTTCATAATGTTTCACTTAACAAGATGTCGACGCGAGGATTTCTTTTACCTTTTGTATCTATAACAACTCAAAGTCTAATTATTATTTAATTCATCGTTACGTAACCTAATTTTGTATATTACAAACTGAACGTTACACTTTGTTAGAACTTTGTTGTCTGAAATGAATGTTGTATGTTGTTAGAACTTTCTCTTACTGATATGGAACAGACGTACGCTACAATGGTAGTAACAACAGGCGTAACGTGTAATATGTTTTAAAATGTACTTAATTGTATTCGTTAAATATTCTGTTAACTATCTCTATTCAAAGGGCTGCGTTTGCGATAGCCTACTCTCATGAGAATTTAATAACATATTTTCAATAGTTTCACAAGCAATATTCGTGCTTTCAACATAATAAAATTACTCAGCCTTTTAGGAACCTAAATATTATTACAGCACAGCATTTTTTAATCCACGCTGGCCTTTTGCATTGTGAATAATGAGAGAGGTGCTTTGTTTTCTCCGCGGAGGGATTAGACCGTTCAAATAGCTTTTTGTTCTCAACCTCACGCCTCGTTACCAGCGCTACCACAATTTTTTACTATCTATTTTCTTAAAGCGTGTGTTTTGGATGTAATTTATTTATATACCTGATATCTAGTAATTCAACTTACTTCACAAAATTTATTTTTATTTTCCTTAAAATGTAATAAACATTTTTTTGCGTGAATGATTTGTGAGGATCGGTCAAAAATATCACAAAAATTTTGACTAATTTGTGTCGACGTTTCAACAATGTTCACTGTCATCATCAGGACAAATGTTGCTGACGCCAAACCCACAGTCAGCTGACGAGTTTGGCGTTTGTGAGTTTGTGAGTTTGGCGTCAGCAACAGTTTTCCTGATGATAACAATAAACATTGTCGAAACGTCGACACAAATAAGTTAAAATTTGTGTTATATTTTTTACCAATCATCACAAACCTATCACCAAATATTCATTGATTGACGGTCACTACGAATTTAAGAAAGTAATAAATATTGTATTATTATATTACTACTTACTTCAGAATTATTTTCTGATTATTTTACATTGTTACTGTGACGTGAAAGACAACCTTTTATGTGATGAATTTATAAGAAATCGAAAAAACAGAAAGCAATGATAAGTTTGAGGACACAAATTTATCCGGTAACAACTTGCTAACAGATACATAAAAAAGTAAGTAGGTCGCAGTAGTTACCACTGGCGCAAGAAAGAATCTTATTTATATAGAAGATTATATAGTATTTTGGAATATACTATTTATAGTTAATTACGCATAACATTATATTTATGAGCCATTATGTTTTAATAAAGAATTACACTGAAACGTCCCAAAGAATTGTCACCAGCACTTTACGACCGATGTCTGACGGAAAAAATTTGATGCCCCCACACCAAGATTTTCCACTCAGATTCCAGCTCAAACAGATGGATCCAGGTATCATCACTCATCAAGAGGAAACACTTTTATAAATAGTATATTTGTGTTTATGTCTATACAATTTGTGTTGAACAGCTGATGGCAATTGACCTTAAGGTACATATTTTATAAAATATTTGTCTACTTTCGATAGTGGTTTTATACAATCTGAAAATGAGGGTAAAGATTACTCAAAATACCTTTATCAATCCGCCTTGTTACTTCTTTTTTATATTGATGACGCATTTCGAAGCATATACTTAATCATCAGATCTTAAAATATCCCTTGGAGGAGGTCGTCATCGGTTAAAATTCAATAACAATTTACACTATATACTATCAATACGTGCAATATTAATATACCTAACACCTACTCACATTTGGTCGATCACTGAGCGATTGTTTGTCTCTATCAGAAAAAGTAGGTTCAAGGCGGAATCGTATAGCGGATTGGATTTGAAGTTCAGCCAGTCGTTCAATATGAACCCATGACTGCTCATATTTGTATATGCTCTGAAAATTTAAAACTCTTCTAAGCCGTTCATGATTCTACCCTTCCACAAATGTGCACTGGTTCTATGTTAGACTCCATCTAATTGTTGTCGTGTGGAACCAAGTGGCGAGCGTAATTAAGATGGAGATAAGATTTTTTAGTTACCTAAGTGTGTGTTCCAAGAAAACGTTTAAGAAAACCTTTCCCCGTTTCACCGATGTAAAATATCAAAGTCGTTACATGTTAGTTCTTATACGCCTGTTTTCTTTTCTAAACGCGTGTGTTTACCACTATAAGATACCGTCCTGAACATACTTTATCAGATATAAACAAACAACCGCTCAGTGGTCGACCAAAAGTGAATAGTTGCTCACCTACTTTTTCGTATACGGTGCAAATGCTATTGAATTTTGACCAATGATGACCTCCTATAAGGGATATTTTTGGATTTGATGATGAATCATGTTCTTTGAAACGCGTCTTCAATATAAAGGAAGCCATGAGGCGTATTAAGAAAGATAAGATTGTCTACTCATACAAGTGGCTTGGACATCGTTGTAAATATGGATGATAAATATTCTGCTTCGGTATACATTTTGATGTTATTCTCCTCTGGTTTTAAGCGGCACGAGTCAGTTTTAATTTATCAACTTAGTTTTTTAATATTTATAAAATACTACAACTATTAGAAAGTAATTATATTAGTGTTTAATTAATATTTCGTCGTTTTTTGTACCATTCAACTTTAAATGCAACTGATTTAAACAGAAAGGTTTTGTATATTATTATTGTTTTATCATTACTGTGTATAACAAAACACAAAACCCACATGCTTTACCGACGTTGTGTAAAGCGTTTTGTACTGTGTGAAGTCAGCAGCAGTAGTACCGGCTGTAGCAGCAATAACTGAATGCACACATGTACCGATCGACGTTGAGACTTTCGGCAGTGAGTGTTTTTATATTGTTTGAAATAAGTACGGTGTAATAAAATTTCGAACTACGTAGAAATATTTGTATTTATGATACTCTGAAAACATATAAATACAGATCATTATGCTAGGCAACACGTTAACTATAAAAAAACGTTAACGTATAAAATTTATATAATACTAACTTTCGTATGGCTGTAAATTTAACAACAACATTTATTAACACTTATCTAAAAATGAAACTTTTTCTTGTGAACTTACTGTTTATTCTCTTTTCGTCGAAAGCGGTTCGGCATACGTATTCGCCTTCTTCAGCTTAGAGACAGACTGCCATCATTTGGTAACGGTTGTTGTGTGGAAGGTGTAGTGGCGGTAGTGCGTGGTGGAAGGGGATTGACGCGGGGATTCAACTTAATGTTTGTTTTTTGTATAATTGTGTCAAAAAGTGTATGTGATTTATATTGTAATTGATCGTTAAGTATGTTGTTTGGTTGTGTTGTGTGGTGTTTATATATTTCGTATTGTTCAGTTGTGTTGAGTTTTCGACCTTTGGGTAAGTAATGTAAAATTTCAAGATTAGTGTCTATGTTGGTGTAACTGTGGTTTTCTGTGTGTATGTGTGTGGCAAATGCGGAGTGTATATTGTTGTTGGTTAAAGCTTTTAAGTGTTCAGAATAACGGGATGAAAAGATCTTCCCGTCTGGCCTATGTAGAAACTATTGCAGTCATTACAATTTAATTTGTAAACACCTGTTTTGTTATATTTGTCTATGTCTGTGTTTGTATTATTGATGTGTTTTTTGATGGTATTGGTTGTTCTGTATTCTATTTTGTATTTGTGTTTTCTGAATGTGTTGGCGATTTTGTGTGTGTAGGAGTTGTGGTATGTGAGTGTGATGTAAGTTGAATCCCCGCGTCAATCCTCTTCCACCACGCACCACCGCCGCTACACCTTCCACACAACAACCGTTACCAAATGATGGCAGTCTGTCTCTAAGCTGAAGAAGGCGAATACGTATGCCGAAACGCGTTCGACGAGAATAGAATAAACAGTATGTTCACAAAAAGTTTCGTTTTTAGATAAGTGTTAGTGCTGTGAAAAAAGAGATGAATAATCAAGACAATATTTATTAAATTCGTTAATTAACAATAAAAAGTAAAATATTCGCGAGCGTACATATTTGCATGCACTAAAATTTTGTTAATTTATGTTTTATAAATAATAAAACTAAAAATCACATAACAGTTATGTAAAATTATAATTGTATACACTTAAATAATAATAAATAATAGCATTTGTACAATTACATTATGTATATCAAACAAATACAATATATAAATAATATAATAAAGAATTAAATAACACACACACACACAATAACAATTATATATTTTTATATATAATTACAATTACGTTATACTTATTTAAATAAAAAACACTTACTGTAACCATTTTCTGATCTAGTCACATTTTTAATATTAAGAAGACAGACTGCCTTTTGCCACTAACTGATTATTAAAAGCTGTTATACTGAAAAGTGTGTATTCAGCATAAACTTTCGTAGAATAAACTATTTTCAAGAAACAAATATTAATTAACAATAAAAGTAATTGGTAAAATAATGCACTGTTCCTCTACTGTATTGTTTCCACTAGACTTCATTGTGTAAACTGTCGGCTATGAAATTACCCCTAAGTATTGTGTTTGAAGTCTTTGAAATCTCGTCGTTAATTATGCTGATAATGAGACAATAGACTTATAAAATATTTAACGACACATAATCGAATAATTTAATCGTGTGATTCAAAATAAAAAATTAATTTATTGCTTTTTACAGTTATCCGGTAGTCGTCGTCGTCCTTTACGGCTTAGGCTAGTAGCCTGTTCCAGTCTCAATGAGTCTCATCCAACCATCTCTTGCGGGGTCTTCCTACACTTCTCTTCTTCCTTGGATGATAGTCAAAGGCTCTTCTTGGAAATCTAGTTAGATCCATTCTCTCTACGTGTAACCGCCAACCCGTTTCGTTCCGAGAGATTTTCTCATTTAAGCTTTCAGCTATGTCTCCCTCCATTCTATTATGATCATTTCTGACAAGATCTCTCCTGGTACAACCCTTGACAGCCCTCAAGAATCCGGTATTTGATACCTTTCACAGTTAGCCGGTAGTAAATAAAGTAACTAATACAGTTGGCAGTTGGCTCTTGAATTTCTGGCCCGGCTATCGTTATAGGAATTGATAAGAAAAAATTAAAAATATTGAATTTATCACATAGTATTTGTTTACTTATTTGTTCAAATAAACCTATAAAAAAGTTTTTGAATAAAAAATATTCTGTATATATAATCTCTGTCATGAAATACAAAAGTTTTGTTCAAAAATGTAATGTTTTGAAATACTATGCGCCAGATTTTATATATCCTTTCTATGCAATTATGACAAATTCAAATTTAATTTATTGTTTTAAAAATACTCAGACTCTACAATCCCAATTTCAAGTACACTAAGAACTAAGGAATACAGCTAACTTATAGTTTTTTCTCAAAAACAAAAAAACATTCAGTGTCAACATCAGGCTTATCCGGCTCGGTCGAGTGACACATTAGGTCGGACGGTGGCACATTTACTAAAGCGCACACAAATAGCACACCACAAGCGTACGTAATATGTTAGTTTCTAATGTTTGTAATACTGCTGAGGACGATTAGTTTTAAAATTAAAATATACTAATTCACTCTTGTCATAAAATATTTTTTCCATAAGTTTAGTTAATATTAATTTTCCTTGGTTTCCCGTGTATTAAGACTGAAGCCATAATTGAATGTTTCGGCTGCATGTGTTACGTCCTTCTTTAGTAGACCAACGATTCCTGACAAAATTTCCTCCATTTCATCGTAATCCTGTTCACTATTATGTCTGTTAACCAGATTATTTCTTAACCAAAGGGGTCGTCACCACACATGCATATGATATCCAGTCTAGCAATTACCACGACCATCCGTCATATTGTCGCCTACACAGATATCGTAGACATGTATGTAATATTGTCTATTCTGCTTTTGAAAAGTATCTACTTAATGTTTTCCGTTTTGTTTGTGTTCTTTCTAGCAAAGATCTTCACATGTTATTCTTCTTATTCATTAATTTGGGTTTTTCGATTCTTTTGCATGCTTATGGGCCAAAGATGATATATCTCGTATGAATAGTTGCCAATGAATGAGCGTAATGTGTGCGAGTCTACCCATCCGTTTGTTGTAGGTGTTCTGCATGGATTCGATATAATATATTACAGATGTTTCTGTGCACATATTTCATTTACACTTCGTAAGCATCATGTTCAAGATACTGCAATGCCAACAAACTGTCTTTATGGAGATTCATTTGGCGTAAGTCCATAACATCATGCCCAGCTCGGCTCAAAATTCGGTCAAGTAATACGTTGTGAAATGTTTATTACATTAACACTGAATATTTATCACAGAGGAACAGAAAGTTTATAAAATTTTAAGCTTTGAATTATAAAAGTAAAAAACATTCTTCATAGGTACCTAAAAAAAACACGGAAGGATACCCGAATGAAGTTTTATAAAACTGTCGTTGTCCCCACATTCCATGCATGCTAGTAATACATGGACTCTTTGTAAAAGAAACGTGCAGAGGATTAAGGCAGCCGAAATGAAATTTCTAAGAGGGACGCAAGGTTGTTCTCTCTTGGATCGGAGAAGTAACGAGGATATTCGACGCGATTTAAACATTGTATCATTGCACAAGAAGACTGAAGACCGCAGAAGGAGATGGTGCAAACATTTAGATTGCATGCCTGATATCCGTCTACCTGTGGCTGCCTTGGGTTATCATCCTACTGAAAAAAGAGATGTCGGTAGACCGAGGAGGAGATGGGTTCCGGAACAGGTCTAAGGCCTAGTCCTTGGAGTGATGATGATGATGATGATGATGATGATGATGATGATGATGATGATGAAATCATTCCATATTTTTCATGAAGTAAACTGCGACAGTTAATTATACACTAGAGATTTAAAAATGGTATAAGTACATATAAGGAACTGTTTAATGATATTTGTCAAAAATTAACTCTTGGCCCATTAAGTATATAAATAATAAACACATTGCGAAAAGTCATATTCTTGTTTTATTGAGCTCCGGTATTGGGGAATACATTAGCGGTAATTCAAAAATGAACATGAATAAAACAGACACCAAAAGGTGATCAAAGAATTAACAAGGGCAAAACAATGGCTAAACAGACTGAAAAGGAATGAATGGAGTAGTGATTACAAAGAATGTAAGATATAGATTCGGTGGAAGACTATTAACTCAATTTACGGCCTTCCGAAACAGAGAGCTAACACTTATGCAAGCAGACAGATTATAAAACATTTTAACCTAATGTCAAGAAAAAAAATTAGAGAAAAAGGAGGGAACATAGGGAGAGAGAGAGAGAGAGAGAGAGAGAGAGAGAGAGAGAGAGAGAGAGAGAGAGAGAGAGAGAGAGAGAGAGAGAGAGAGAGAGAGAGAGAGAGAGAGAGAGAGAGAGAGAGAGAGAGTCCTTGTAGCAAATATGAAAGTGTCAGTCTGTATATTTGTGTATTCCCCGGTAACATAAAACTTGCCAACCTGGAAAACGATTATTTCTCGCCACGTTTATTTACATATTCTAATTCTACCGCTTTTTAAAAACAAAGCCAAACTGACTAAAAACAAATACAAATTACTAACATTCCCCTTTTTAGAAAACAAACGTTTCAACTAAATATCACTTTAGTATTGACGACTCGGAACACTAAGTTTTTTATAAGTAAAAACGTAAAGTTTTACCTTACAGCCTAAACCGGCTTTCACTTATAGAAGGCTTCATCAGAGGCTGTCGTAGGTAGCGCTGTTCGTCTTGTTGTTGGCGACGAGATAGTTTTTCGAAAGATCGAAGCTATGTGTGCGTGGTGTTCTTATAAAAAACTTAGTGTTCCGAGTCGTCAATACTATAGTGATATTTAGTTAAGTAACGGACACGTCATGGACAACGAAATCCAAGAAAAGGTTTCAAGTCTAAAAACTGAAAAATGAAGGTTTCAAAAAACATACAAACTCTTGGTAAGTTTTACAGTTTTATTATTTACGTCTGACAGCTGTTTTACTTATTAAGCTTGATTCTAAAAGAGATGAACGAACATCTAAACAAGTTAGGGTGGTGTTTATAGTGTGTATCCGGACATGTGTGTGAGGTGTGTATGCTGGAGAGGGTGGAGAAGCTAGTAAGGGAAGGTCAAGTGCCTTCATAGATACAAAAACCATAACACAACATACAAAAACGTAAAAAATAGATTTATTAGAAATTCTAGATTTTTTGAATAAAATCAAAAGTAACAAAAATTTAACGAACGAACAAGCTGAATTCTGTGTATCCCCTTTATTTGTTGTTACTTAGTTTAGTTAAGTTTTATATTTTGCCTTCCGATTAAACTTAGTTTTTATAGACATTTGACCTTCCTTTACTAGCTTCTCTAACCCCACCAGCATACAGACTCCACTCACATGTCCGGATACACACAATAAACACATGTTCACCACCCTCACTTTCTTTGTTTAGTTGTTCCTTGATCTCTTTGAGACTCAAGCTTGAAAAGCTGGAACAGATGTCAGAGGTAAATAATATAACTGTGAAACTTACCAAGTCTTTGTATGTTTCTTGCAACCTTTCTATTAATACGTTTAACAAAGTAGCCAACGAGTCATCAATCAATATCATACTGAAAAATAAGTTAAAATTAAGTCTCGTATAATGGAAAATTTGAAATCTGCACGCATTGAATCTTCGGCTTTTGTAAATTTGACGAGTGCATATTTCATACTTTTCTACATTATACAATGCGCTATTTCATTAAGTTTCTTATGTGTGCTTTGGACTTCAAGAGAAAAAAACGGACTCAACCGTTAACTGAAATAAACAATTTAAGTGACGTTTACGTCTACATTTCGAATGATTTTAGTCCATCCCATATGTGTGTGTGTGTGTGTGTGTGTGTAAATTTTCCTCAAACGACAATGTGCTGCATCTGTTTAAGTAGTATTTGGAACCTTATGTTACACTAATATGAATATGTTCACATATCCAACCCTCAGAAAACATCTCAGATGCCTGCAGCTTTACTTCCGCTACATTATGTATTGACTACTACTTTGAAGAGGTATATTTGTCACGTACCCCCTATAATAGTGGTTACGTTCTTACGAAAGTAACGATTTGGTATACTTTCAAGAAATATGTTTCACACAACGAAAAGAAAACGTTCAGTGGCGTTCAAAATTACTATTTTCAGCTAACGTAAGAACCCTTACGTCAGCAAGTAAAGGAACACGCCTAAAATTCTACGAGATGATGGCTCTTCCCACACTCCTTTATGGGTCTGAGAATTTGACTTTAAGGAAAGGCCAGGCCAGTCGCATCCAAGCGGCTGAAATGAGATTTCTCAGGCACGTGGCAGGGTATACTCTCCATGATCATAGAAGAAACACAGATATACGGCAGGAACTGAATATTATGAGTATACTCGACAGGATCGCCCATTATCAGCTGAATTGGTGGGAGTATCTTTGCTGAATGGATGACTGCCGTATCCACAAACAACTATGGAACTATAAGCCGAGGGGATGGAGAGGTATGGGACGTCAGAGGCAGCGCTGGAGTGACGTCCAAATATTTGCCTATTTGAGAACGGAACAAATCATCCTTGCTTTAATCTTTGAAGATGATGATGAAGATGAAGATGATGATGATCATGATGATGATGATGATGATGGTGGTGGTGGTGGTGGTGGTGGTGGTGGTGGTGGTGGTGATGATGATGATGATGATGTTGATGGACTAACTTGAAACCGTAAAAAGGTTGTTTTATAATCGTGTGAAAATATATGTGTAAGTTAAGGTTACCACAAATTCCAGCATTCACGACGTGTAAATAACAAGACGTGTCTTGAAAGAAGCAGCGCAGCCGAGAACATTACGGCGAGCTTAATGTAGTGGAAACTTGTTGCCCACTTTTATCGCTTACGTTAAGGGAGGTTTATTTAAACCCACAGCTGGTCAGAATTCGGTGCTTCCCTATCATATTTCCGCTTGTTTATCGTCGAAAAAAAAATCGTCATCTATTTCTAAAAGAAATTGTGCAACTTATTACAAGTCTCACAAAGTGGCACATGATTAAACATACACGAGAGCTGTCCTATCAACAATCTACACATCTACTAGATTTATTTCCCTAAAGACGTGATATCATACACCATTTCCACAAAAGTACGAACAAATATTGAGAACATGCTTAAAAATCTCTTAAATATACATGTCAATGAAATGTGTGTGTGTGTGTGTGTGTGTGTGTGTGTGTGACGCGGATTTTTTTTTTCAAATAAAAAATTGAAAAAGCTGTGACAAAAGTGGATAATGTTGCCTAAGTATCAAAACAATACGTACAATAAGACGGGCAAACGTGGGGATGTTAAACTGTAAGGTTCCTTCTAAACACTGAGATATTTCCTTCTTTATAGAGAAGATGTTCAACACACCCTATAGGACGCGTACATATTAATGGTAGTTTATTACCAATGTATTTAATTCACGGATTTCAATGTACGTAAAGGTTTACGGCTAGTAGTTTCTAGTCACAAATTACGTAGTTACCGCTTGCCTCTGATCGTTGCATACTACAAAACATTATTCTTATACCTACCATTACATTAACTTGATATTTGCTATGATTACATTAACTTACATTAAAGTACACATTTGCTACCAGTGTTCTAACATTTGTCAAAGTACTCCCATTCTGTAGCAGTCTCCAGCTCCGTATAAACCAAACACCTTTATTTAACAAGAAAAGCGCAAATTTATACAAACAGCAATTGAAGTGACATTGTTAAGCTATGAAAAGTAAGATTACTTTTTATAGCGTATTTCTGGACAGTTAAGTGTCACAAAAAACAAAGAGGCTAAGCTTTGCCTCGTGAAAACAATTTCGATTTAAGCGCAATATTTTAGTATTTATACGACAATATTTACAGCGAGCGCGGAGTTTGCACTCGTTTTAAGTTACGCTGCTCTCCTTCACACGGAAGCGAAATATTACAAAGGATAATTCTTGCACCTGTGGCCTCGTTGCTTAGGCTACATATATGCATAGAATTGAGCATACCAACACACCCCTGGCTCACACATTAGTAACTCGGGAGGAATGACGGACGAACGAAGTTTTGGAGCGCCGCAAGTGGGTAGACAAAAATTTTTATCAAAAACGTAACGCGGTTCCATCGTTGCACGCTACGTAGGTAAAATATTTGAATACTAATGAAACCGTGAATCAGGCCCTTCAGCGGTCGGCCGGCTAACAGCGTCTGCTTAAATAACAAACAATTCAAATGATTGAAAACTAATAACAAATTCACAATAAAGTATGTGTAAACGGAGTTTATAATTTTGTTTTGCGGAGAGCAATTTTTGTAATGGCAATATTTCACCAGCGGTAATAAGTCATTAATTTAAAAACCCTTTTCCAGCTTACAGTTTATAAACTGGACTATTCATCATAAGTACAGTACACCACTAATCACAGTTAAAAAATTTACAAAAACGAAACTAAAATAATTAAGTTTTTCTACGTCGCAGCTTAAAACACATTAGTACTTAACGCCACTTCTATTAATTATAGTGCTCAAATCAATTAATAGAATTTTTTGAATTCTGTAAAGTGGCAGAAAAATAAGTATTACTTTTTAATCAATATTTTTTTCTTATAATCACCCTATTAACAGTACTTCTTCTTGAGCAGTCTGTGCTGTAAACATTTCTGCTGTTTTGAGGTATTTAACGTAAAAATTTAAGGTACTTTACGAATAATGCTATTTTATATAAAGAAAAGACTGGTCTGTATCAAATAACTACGAGCAAATAATATTGTCTCAAAGAGAATTTGCTTCTCAGGTAAAGAAATCCTAATCAAATTGTTGTTTATTTTGCCACTCTACATACTACCAAAACTACAAATAAAAAATTGTAAAACTACTCCTTTAATTGGTGTAAAAATAGTCTGTAAATTCGTCTCCTTCTTCTTATTATTTCTTGTTAAGCTCTCAACAAGATTTTCGCCGGATTTCTTGTTTTTCCCCGGATTTTTCTGGGGTTTGTTGGAAGTCTCTTTCCCCTAGGTTACAATCTTGCACTATCTTAGTTAACCTGTCTGCTCTAATTCAATGTGTTAGATCCATTCTCTCATTCTTAGTAACCGACTCTCCGATTTCTTCTATGTTGCATCGTTGTCGTATTCATTCGCTACAAAAGAGCACTCTATTCATGTAATCAGCGATATTTTACCGGTTAGAAGAAGTTGTTTATATAATGTTTTAGTTGTTTATAAAATTGGTTTGATTTTAATAGCACGTGGTCTTGTTTCACTACATCCGTCATGGCTTTATATATCCTTAGTTTTGGAATCTGTCTCCTGTATTACCGTGTTTTGAAAGAAAACATATTTTCACTCAAATATCGTGATGACATAAAACATTAAAATTTGTCAAAAACATATTGCTAACTAATCTAAATTCACGAGTTCTCTTACTAGAAAACAATAATTATATGGTTGGCTTCAGATTTAGAGAACGATTTAAGATATCTGTCATTTTCTACTTTTACAATCCTTTTAGTAATTTAAATAATAATATGTCCGTTTTAGTTGTTTCATTGAAAAATTATTTATTCTATATAGTTTAGGCTAATATTTAGTATTATCGAGTACCTAGTTTGGCAAAGTGTATGCGAAGCTACAATGTAACGGTGAGGTCAAGGCACGTTATCACTAATGCATTCTAATGGCGTCTGTTGAACCAGTGCATAACACTTAGGAAGCCATCGTAACCGTAATTGTTATGACACTCCTGGTACACACTTCGTCAGCACACTAAAATTAATCTGTCGCACATACCCCTATTGCATTTGCAATACTTTATGTAAACCTTCAGTGATATTACATCAGTCACTCTTAAATGACGTAATGTCAGCCATTAATCTCATATTACGTGCGTACAAATGCAATACACTTAAAATAGTCTAAGTCTACAATACAATATTTATATACTCTAAACGATGACTATAAGAGAGACGTGTAGGCCATAATTATAAATTACTTAAATTAGAAAGCTAAGATAAGTTTTTAGATTTGATGGTTTGCAAGATAACAAAATTTAAGTATACTGTAGAAAATATTATTACTTGTACACATTAATTTAAATCGAGGGCAAAGTTATATTTCAGTTTTAATTTATTTGATTGTACCCAGAAAATGTTAGTTAATGGAATCACAGGAATACAAACTCGAAACTAGGTCACATCATAATTTTAATAATACAAGGTTTCTGTTATTTAATCAAAACGAAAAATCTGCTTTACTTAATATATATATAAACAAACTGTCTATTCTGTACAGTAATAGAAATAAATTTAACTTTTGTCTAAAGCTTTCACGGCCGGTGTCAATATATTCAAAATTATTTCTAAAAACCGGCTTGTTTGGCCTTGGTTACTTGCTGTGAAACGACACCTTGTCGGGAACGTTTCGATTCCTCCCTCGGGATCTTCCTACCTGAGACAGGCATTGTTCGGTGAAAAACTGCTGCCGTTACTTTCGTACGCTCTGTCGCTTTTTGGCGGCCTCAAGAAGATTACGGGGGGGGGGGGATGTAAACGTTGCCGACAAGATGTCCTTTCACGGCAGCCGAACACCCAGGTCCTTAGAAATAATTTGAATATAGAAACTAATTTGTCTAAGTTTGCAATTAATGTTTTTTAATAATTATTTAATAACACATCAGTAAGCAAACTAAAGTAAAGAAAAACAAACTAAAGAGAGATAGCGTGCTAATGATCTTCAGAACAAGTTTGTACAACCCACTTCAGATTTATTAATCAAAAGAATAAAAATTCTATGTGCGCACGTAATAGCTGATGATTGCAGGACTCGATAGTTCTGCAATTAACTTGGAAGAACTCTTGAATTCGACAAGTATATTTACTACCTGAGTAGAGAATGAGGTTGCTACATCAAATATCCTGCTCAAGCTGTGTCAATCATTAAACTTAATTGCATTCATGCCGCAATCCTTAGTAGTAGGCTTTATAGTTTAATCAACTTTGAACGCCAGATTAGCTTCACGCAAAGCCGAGATTTACTGTAATTTGCATAACCACGAAGGCACTGTACGTCATTACTCCCGTCTTCCCTTATGATGAGTTACTTCTATAGTGAGTGCCATGTTGTTGGGAGGTGACGGATTTTACTGTTTACCAGGCACCTCAGACACGTTCGCCTGCTTACAGTTTAGGGTATTATAGTAAATAAAATTTAGAGGACGTTTTAAACGCTATTTGCATTTATTTATTATCTTCTTGTTTACCTTTATGTCGTCAATAAATCAGAACCACCGTTACAAAATACGAAATATAAGTGATAACAATTTTAAAATTAAACTGTGGTACGTTGAAGAGACATTGGGGCCACTACAGAACCAGCAGCATTACTTTGCCATACAACTGACTTTGCCATACATACTTTGCGTTAACTGGTATACTGTTTTAGACTGAACTCTACGTCCCTGAAAGGAATGTGAAATAGAGAGAGAGCGTAGACACGCACACGTGCAGTGGTTGTAAGCAAACAATGGATACTGAGAAATACCGACTCACATTACATTATTAAAACTCTGTCAACGCTCACTTTCCCCTTATACATAAAAAGATAAGTTTATCTCAGATTCCCGAAAACTTTTAATTTGCACAAGGTACTTGAAACGCATCATTACACTTTCTGGTTTTTCAATTAACACCTTTTTTTACTTCTACATTTTTTCCACTTCAATTCCACACTTTCAACACTCGCTGTAATGATTTAGCGCCTCATGAAAAGTGGCTTCTTTCTTTCACAACAGGTAAAAATTTTTTAACAGTGAGCGCAACGTTTTGATTTTTAATAAACTTCTGAACAATATTTCTTACCAAGCACTTATCGAAATCATGAAGAAAAACTTTCCTTTTCTCACATGTTTTACTCTTTTCCCCGGTGTGGAGAGTTTTTCTTCTGGACTGCATTTTGTTCGCTTTCTCAAGTATTAACGAAACCTTCCGATTAATTACAGTAGTACGCAGCTCGTTTTGTTGTTTGATTCAGTGAGTTTTGTTGTTCGTCTTCATCAAACAGTCCAGTTATATTACTAATTATTTCTTAACGTTCACTGTAAACAACGAAACTTCTTTTTTATTTCAATGACCCTTCCAGAGACATTTTGAATAGAAAACTACAAATAAAAAATAACAGGACAATTCAATCACTAACTGAAAGTAAATAAAAATACACTAATCCTAAACGATAGCTTACAATATTGTTAATATTATTATAACACAACTACTTGAAAAGTACTAAGTTGTAAACACAAAACCAATAATACGTAGTCTTTGAACGCACTTAATACCGCAACGGAGAAAACCAGAGTGCAGTAAAATTACGAAGTATGTAATGTCTGATTCCCTTTGTGAGTGGATCCCAGCCTGAACTGTAAACACGGTATGGTAGCTGTCATGAATCATTGGCCTTGACAAACTAACGCTACTAACACAAACACACTCAATCATACTTTATCCCCTCCATCAGAGACACAGAGTTCAGGATCATGCAGTACACTATCCCTCATACATCATAATCTGAAGAAATCAAATGCTGACAACTGAGTATACACCAGTATTGACATTGCGCCGTAGCATACTATTTAAAACTTGTAGGCATTTTCATGCCTATAACACAAAATCCCCATTTATCACATATTTCTTCATTACGATTTGTCGTCAGGAATTTTTTTACTCGTTTAATGAGCATCATTTACTTACACTTCATACAGCAATCAAGTTCTTACTGCTTTTTCTTGTCTATACAAATTCTATACAAGCTTTATCTGTCTTGGTCTGTCCGTTTATCTGTCTGTCTTTCAGCCTGTCTCTTTCTCGCTCACTATTTGTCTATCTCTCTCTCTCTCTCCCTCTCTCTCTATTTCTCTCTTTTGCACGAGTCTTTAGCCAAACTTTCAAAATTTTTCTTTCAAAATTTATATGTGTTTTATTATTTTGATTGTCAGGAGACTTTTAGAATGCACGTTAAATTAAATCTATCCCAGAATAATATTATAAGTTCAAAGATGTTGCTAGACAATATGTTTTGTTCGTTAGTTCTATGTTTAGGCAATCTTCGCATTTCAGTAATTTTTTATTCACACAAGTGAAAAAAAAAAGAAGACATCAATTACGAGGAATGTGGAAAAAATATAAATGTAGAATTGGTTTGTCATATAAAAAAATCATTTCACGAAACGTTTCTACAAACAGATTACAATGATTACATTTTAAATTACCTTTGTTACTTCTGTTCTGGGCTACCAATTTAAACCCGCGAAATGTGGCGTTTCTTGACCGAACTATATAAAGTTTTACATAAACGACATTGTCAGGAGAGTTTAACTAGACATTCACAATAGTTTCCACCAGCATAATACTTGCGAATTAGAGTAATAAACTTCCACAGTTTGCTAAAACGTACATATATTCAAACTGCGCAACATTTTCAATCCGCGCTGTGCTTCAACGTTATGAACAATGAGAGAGGCTGCTTTGTTTTTACACCTAAGGATTAGTTCGTTTGAGCTTTTCGCACTTCAACTCATGCCTTTTTATCAGCACTCCCATAGTTTTTCTATTATCTTGGCTTCTAGAGCTCACATTTTAAATGTAAATTATTTATACCATAAAGAAATTTATAAGTAATAAAAATTTAACTAAAAATACTAAACTTGTATGTTGATTTTAAAGTTTACAAGTTGAATACTTGAACGGTTGAAATAAGTTTGTCACATATTAGCAAACTTGTACGTATAATAAATAATTATTTGAGAGATTCGTTTGGCTGTACACATACAAGTTGTGAATATTATGATACACAAATGTAAACAGAATTGTGTCATAGTAATTTTACACTAAGTGCATTGTAACAGATTAAGCAGTTTTTCATTATACTTTAGTAGAAAGCACTTTCTCGTGGTGCATTTGTAGGCAGTTTTCCACCACGTGTTGTCCTGTACTTGGAACTCGGTTCAATATAATATTAAGTCCAATATTAAAGCCGTCAATCATAGAACGCCGGATACCTAATCCCCGTATTGAAACTTATCGATCGCACTGTATTATGAAAGAAGCCAGCATAACAGGGGCTGCAGAAATCCCCGTATTGACGCTTATCGTTCGCACTGCATTATAAACGAAGTCAGGGTTACTGTGGCGGGGGGGGGGGGGAAATGTATGTTATCATCTTCTTCCACCTAGCCACCTAATTTTTAAAGATAATTGTAAGATAAATGATTCGTTTGTAAAAATGGAAAATGTTATATGCGTAAAATAACAAACGACATTTATATGTTATACAAGAGTACACAACACACACCACTGGTATAGGTAATGTAAAAGTGCTTTGAGTATTTTTTAACATTCCTGAGGACGAAGTATTATTAATATTACATGTTATTTATTGTCACAATATTCTATGTGTTTCTCGGCAATTCCAGCGGAGCCCGGCTGTAATGTGTGTGTGAGTATATATTGCTGCTATTTTGGGATGAAGGACAATTACGTGACACTTGTCACGCGACCGTAGTCGAGACTGATCCATACTTCACCGGTCCGCGCACACTGTCTTCAAGGCGGCAAGCAAATACTCTCTAGCGTTTTCTCGTAGCGTTGACGCGTAGTATGGATTATTCTGGAATCTTAGCAGGGTTTAAATAAAAGCATTCAGCAACGCTTAGTTTGAGTTTAAGTGGCCATTTATTCCAGTGAGTTTCGAGTTATTGTCGGCCGATTTGCACAGTGTGTTTCAAGTAGTGTATTAGTAAAATATGATTATAGTGCGTAAGTGATATTAGAATGAAAGGGACAATAGTGACATTATTATTTGTGTGGACATATTAACTTGAATTGTTAAATAATCTTTTGAATAACCTGATGACTACAAACCGTTAATTATAATAATTGAGCCTCCTGGTGGTCTAGTGGCTAACGCGGGCGCTTGATGCGCTCGTGGTCCCGGGTTCAATTCCCGGCGGAGGCTCCGTACGGCGTGCACTCAGTGTCGTGATGCCGAACTGAGAGGCGCTGAGATACCTCCTGGCTGTGAATACCGCAACTAGCGGCTGGTGGTGCGCCGTACTACTAGCCATGCAACCGTCACATTGCACACAACAGCCGCGCGGTAAGCCTTGGTACTTTCAGGGACTGTTGAGCGGAGGTTTGACTTGACTTTGAATTATAATAATTAAATCTGGTTGTTAGTGACTTTATTGGTGTCTTGTATTTTGTTTTCCACTGTACCTTACGACGATTGGTTAGACGTCGTAACAATATTATAATTGTGACATAATTTTTTTAGCTTAGTTTATTGTTTACGTTTCGAGATTTTTCGAACATTAAGGCTATAGTCAGTATTGGAAATTTTCTTCAGCACTGTGTTTAGACTACATCTGTGATCGTCCTTTGTCAGTAAATCTAACAATTTGATATAACATTATATCGTGCCTCAGTTTATTACTATGTTTACAATATTATTCCTTCTTAAAACGAATCGACGTCTCAGGATGTTTGGCCCTAATCTACCAATTTCAAAAGTAACAGTCCTGGGTCATTTTAAGTAGCACTTGAATCTACATGTCCCTGTATTCAGAATCCCTGTATTCTCTAACCCTCAGTGAACCATCCTATTAGAAATATCAAAACACCCCATGGTGTCACGTCCGGTACGTACACAGTCATATTATGCAATTCACTTCTATAACATAAATTCAAGCGAATGGTAAAAATATATGAGAAAAACAATTGGGTTTAAAACAATCTTATAATAATTATCACATTTGAGCAGTATATTTTATAAAGGAAAAACAAAAACTTTGAACGACATTTAAGATTAGTATTTTTAGCTAACTTAAACTCTTAAAGTTATCTTAAACTTACTTCATAAATGCGTCAAAACATTCGTAAGTAAAGTTTACCACAAATTCCAATATTCACTACGCGTAAATAACGAGGCGTGTCTTGGAAATAGTTGAACAACCGAAAAAGTTACGGCGAGCTAAATGTAGTGGAAACTTTTTGCCTACTTTTATCGCTGCGTTAAGGGAGGTTTATTTAAACCCCAGAGATGGTCAGAGAAACGTTGCTTCCCTAGCCTATTCTTAGTTTTTTTATTGTCAAAAAATAATTCTTCTATTTCTGAAAGAATACGTGCAATTTATTAAAAATAATAAAAAGCATAAATGCTTAATCTTTTGCATTTTTTGATTCTATTAAACCCACATATTGCACATTATGCCTTGCACAAAATACACACATTAACGTAGCTCCGTTTGAAAGAAACAAATTCGGCATTGTAATAATATATACGTTTCCTCCTGGCATTTTACAATCACTCCCAATCAGATTTATTATTTAAGTGAAAGTGTATTATTAAAAGATCTGAGCTCACATTTGTTTTGAAATGAGGTAACGATAATAAAGCTTATTTCTTTTAAAACGTTAATATAATTTGTTGATTTTAAAGTTTACGTATTAAAAACTTAAAATTTTGCAAAAAACGTGTCACACGTTAACAAAATCACGCATAAATATATATATTTACAAAAATCACTGTAAGTCATGAGTTTAGCGGTAGACACACACACGATGTATAATTATTAATAAAATTGCGTTATAGTAGTTTTAAACTAAGTGCACTGTAATAAATTACTCATCTTATTACGTGTTCCTTATGCTTAAGTAGAAAGTACTTCCTCGTATTGATTTTGTAGACAGTTTTCCACAACGCTTTACACCGTGCTTGGAACTCGGTTCGCTATAATATTAAGTCAGATATTAAAGCCGTCAATCATAGAATGCTGGATACCTAATCCCCATATTGAAACCTATCGATCGCACTATATTATGAAATTAGCCAGTGTTACAGGGACGGCAGAAATATGTTCTAATTTTCTTCCATCTAGCGACCTAATTTTTAAAGATAATTGTAGCGTCAATAATTCGCTTTTTAAAAAGGTATACTGGAATATACGTGTATAAAGTATTTTGTTATTAAATTCAAATATATTTATACAAGCACAACAGGTAATATGGTAGTGTTTCAAGTATTTCTGAACATTCCTGAGGACGGAGAACTTTTATTATTATAGTGCATTACTATTACAACATAGGTTTCTCTTGAACTTAGCTTAATATTTATTTCTCTAGGTTTTCCATGTGTTCAGGCTGCCGTCACTAATGAAATTTTCCTTGAGCCATACTTTTCGCCTATATATGTGACCGTCCTTCGTCAGAAAATCCAACTAACGAAAAGCAAATTTCATAAATTATACTATGCCCCTTTTTTATTGTCAACTTTAAAATGTAACCAGATTATGTTTTCATAAAACGCATCGTTGCATCAGGATTGTTAATATTTTCGCCTTTGATTCAGCATTTACAACGACCGACTTCTTCTTACCTAGTTACTGGAGAACTGCATTTTCAATTGTGTAAGCAAATCTTTTCTACTTTTGCAAAGTTTCCAGTAAATTATGCTCCTGCATTTTGAAGTCTTCCTTCTTTACATGCTTTTGTTTTACTTATCAGTCTAAAGATTTTGTATCTTTTTCATTTTTTATATTCATAACATATTAACTCCCACGTAAAAATACAGCGCACGTGATAGTGTGTGTTCACCCGGGTGTCTGTCCATCTCTTATATATATATGTTCTCCTATATATTACATATGCTGTGCACGATACTAGATCATATTTCATTCACACTTCGTAAGCATCATGCTTAAGATACAGCGATGCCAACGAACTGTCTTTCCACATATATGTTTGGCATACGTCCATATTACACGCTCTGCTTGGCTAAAAACTCGGGCAGTGATGGCATTCAAACAAAATGTTGAGGAGTATTTGTTACATCTGTTACAACACCGAAAATATGCCGTAAGAAATACTGGAGCTTTAAACGTTCTCAAATTTTAATTGTGAAAATAATAAACAACCCAGCTTATCCAATGAGTTAAACACGACAGTAATTATACATTTTAGATTTAAAATGTAATTATAAATTTAAAAATGTTTAAAATAAAAGTTTGTAAGAAATTAGTGCCTTAACCAGCAAGTTTATAACTATTGTTACGACTGCCTACTGATCGTCGTGTGGTACAGTGGAAAACAAAATATAAGACACCAAGTAACCCATTAATCACCAGCTTTTATTATCACAATTAAACAGTTTGTAATCAACAAGGTAGTCTCTTACAACAAATCAAATAAAAATTGTTCACACGCAATAAAAATGTCAACTAATATAAAACAAAATTGTATCACAATGTCCCGCACAATTATAAAACACATTACACTTCGCCACATTACTTTGAACCGCACTGGAATAAATCGCCACTTTAACTGACTGCTAAGTGCAGCCGTCAGTAAGATAATAGATAAGACTAAGATAATAGCTGCGCCTCCTTGCTGTGAATATTTCAACTAGCGGCTGGCGACGCGTTGTACTAGCTATATAACTGTCCACTAAAAACAAGAATGCCGAAGGGTATACCTTGGTCCTTTACGGACTGTTGAGGAGAGATTTATCTATTTTTTGTTATACTGTAATACTTTACTTACTTTACTGTCCAACGCCCACCCTTGGCTGTTGGGCCATTAGGCGGCGCGCTGACCAGTAGAGACGTGAGAGCCTTGCCGTATCATCTTCGTCTTGGACCTGCGTGTCTGAGAGCAAGGCTGGACATGTAATTAGGTGATCCGCATTCATGGAAGCGTATCCACAGAGAACACACTCAGGAGACAACAACATGCAGATGCGGTGCAGGTGGGAGGCCAGGTAGTTATGACCGGTTGTAGTTCTAAAAAGAGCAACACTAGTTGCTCGGGGTAGAGTTCTGTTGATGGGGCCGTCCGTAACCAATGTTGCCCATTTTTTTCCCACACAGGCACTTAATTGTTTTTCTTTCAGCTATAGGCTTATTGAGCAGTTTATTCTTCCTTTCGCAGATGCATATAAGTTGGGGGTCTCCGGCTGAGGTAGTACTGCGCCCATTTTGGCGAGGATGTCGGCTTTTTCATTTCCCATGATGTTGACATGGCTGGGTACCCATTTTTTGTTATAATATTGTTACGACGTACTACGTGATCGTCGTATGGTACAGTGGAAGATTAAATATAAGACACCAATTAAGTCACTAATCACCAGCTTTAATTATCACAATTAAATAGTTTGTAATTAACAAGACAGTCCCTTACAACAAATCTAATAAAAATTGTTCACACGCAATAAAAATGTCTACTATTATAAAACACAATTGTATTAAAATTGTCCCGCTGTCCAGCCTGATTATAAAACATGGCACTTCACTAATAATCACTTGAACGCACAGAGTAGTATCGCCCGATAATAACTGAACTAAGGCCGCTGACGGCTTGTATTTTTATCTCCGCTCACATACCAGAATATTCCACAACTACGCCTTATCTCTACACTACAACGTAATTAATTGGGGCCTTGACACAGTCAGCGAGGCTGGCGGCGTCCAGAGAAGTCTCGCAAGCGCATGTTGAAATCGCGTACGCTATTATGTACGTACATTCAGCCGGATTCCAATGGATCGTTCGAGAAACACGTAGATTGTTCTATAATGTCATAACAATATATAACTTACCGTCCGCTTAAGCTGCGCTCTTACACTCCGCAGGAAACAAATATTTTTAAAATGCTGATATTTATTGCTTTAGATGTTACTTAACCTGTTTGAATGAATCAAATTGAATGAGTAGAAACATGCATAAAAAAAAATGTCTCGTTCGATGTTACTGGTTACTATGAAAAGAAATTATCACCACCTGATGTAGGCCTAATAACACAGAGGGACGACATAAGCTATAACTTTCTCAGATACAAAACATTTGATACTGGTTTATGATTTCGTACATTTTGTTTTCTTGACGTATTACAGTACATTAATTATCATCGTCATCATCATCTTCACAACACAACATATAGGCAAGGTGATGCCTGTTTTGCCTTCATAAATCCTCCAGCCGTGTCCTATACACACCTGTGTCCCACACAAACCCCCCACACCTGTGTCTTATAGGTCTGTATTTCCAGATTATGTTTGAGCAGTCTGGAATTTGACATTCTTTCTAAGTGTTCTTTACACCGTTGTTTGAATCTTGTAATTTTTCATTCAAGTTAAAAACTTGTAACTCTCCTCTTATGGACTCATTTCTTACACGGTCAAGATTAGAACACCTTTTAACTGCTCTCAACAATGACATTTTCAAGGCTAGTATTTTACTGTTTCCTTTTTTTTTTGTTTTTGTCTGTAATACGCACCCATAAGACAGTACAGAGAGTGCCATGACTTTGTAAATCTTTAATTTGTATCTCGACGTACCTTGTTTCTAAAAATATGTTTGATTGGTCCACAGATTGTCTGTGACTTACCCAACTTAACATCAAAATCATAATTTCTATCGTAGCCGATATCATTTTCCAAATAATTAAAGTGGCTCACCTGTTCTAGAATTCTATAACGAATAATTATTTTTGTTTTTATTGGCTCCTTACCTCGGAATGCCATTACCTTTGTTTTTGTAGTGGAGATTATCATATTGTTTTATTCGAAAATCTGATGAAACCTAATTTTTGCAAATCAGTTTCTGTATTTTGAAGTATATTGAAATGTTTGTCTTGCGATACGTATCTGTCTTAATACCAGGGTACGTATTATATTAATAATGATATTCGTGCAGTGACGTGTGCATGACATACTGTTGAGCCAACTTCCGGGTGATAGGTTTAATTATTATGGAAGCCAAACCAACCGAGAAAGGGCGCAAAAACTAGAGATCTAAGCATAACTGAATAACGAGTACGACATACGTATTCACTTAAACTACAAATCCGAGTAGACGTGAGTCATAAACGTCAAGAGGAAATATTGAATATTTTTTACAACTCTGAATTTGTTTCTTTCAAACAGATTTATGATTATATGCGCCTGCGCGTGTGGGTTTGTATTTGTGCGAGACATAGGATCTTTATATTAAAACTTAACCACTGGAGATAATCGAAAGAATGGAACAAATTAAGCCCATCATGCTTCTTAATACTTTGTAATAAGTTGCACGTCTTCTTTTAGAAATGTAAAAGTCATTTTTTAACGATAAACAAAACCGGAATGTGAGAGCAACATTCTTCTGACCATCTGTCGGTTCAAAAATAAACCTCCCTTAACGTAGCGATAAAAGTAGGCAACAAGTTTCCACTACATTTAGCTCGCCGTAACCTTCTCGGCTGTTCAAGACACGACTCGTTACTTACGCACAATGAATATTGGAATTTGTGGTAACCTTAACTTACACACATTTTCACGTGTTTATAAAGTAAGTTTAAGTTAGCTTTATCCGTTTAAGCTAGCTGAAAAATATTAATCTTAAATGTCATTTAATGTTTTCGTTTCTCCTTTATTAAATATATTGTTGTAAAGTGATAATTATTATCAAGTTGTTTTATACCAAGTTGTTTTCCTTATTTGTAATTTTAATTTTTAACATGAAAATAACAATTTAATTATGCAATTTTTCTATGTACCCATACTCAAGGAGATATAAATTTTGTTGCACATTGCTAAAAAAACAAGCTTACGGCTGTCATTATGTTCAACTTTAGTATTGAAATCCCTCCAATGATCTCAAACAAAAGTCAAATCTTTGTCAGGTCCCAGAACGTATACACTGACGCGCATATACACTCAAACTCTGTATAAAACAATGACAACAAATTGTGCAGAGAATAAAGCGCCAGCATTTACAAGCACTAAAGTGCCATTTCATATGTTATGAAATCCAAAATGTCATGGAATACAGATTTAAAATGTTATGAGAACTTCGGCTTGCCGGGCTGTAAGGCCGTGGTCCAAAGTTGTTAAGCCGAGCGTGAAAGCCTCAGACAGATTTAAAGTATCAACCAAGGGATAATGGCTGAAGCCTTCTGATGTCACATTCTCTCATTGGGCAAAGAAACTTGTCATTAGTAGGCACACCACTAAACGAACACCACAGTCAAGCTAATGTGGAAGAGTTTAAACAATATCTGGCCGCTGACTTGAAACAGAATAATAAATATATTTTTTAAAAAAATCCAAAAATAAACGGAAAACAATATCAGTTTGTACTGATTTTTCGTTCGAAAATCATAATTATGAGTTTAAAGGAAACTATTTACTAGGCTGTTACAAAATTTATTTGGAATTCTGAAATTCAATTACGGGCATGAAAACTTGTTGGTCCTCGACCTCTTGCAAAGCAAAACTTTAAAATTGTTCATCTTGTTATTTGAATTAGCAGTCTCTGTAATTTCAACTTTGTCATGTTTACATGCAAAACTGCTATTTGTCATGTTTCAGACAAGGCCTTTCAGTGTTTCCACCATTTTTAAGTACTAAACCACGACCTAAACATTTTCAGGTCGTGGTTAGGACTTGAAAATGGTGGAAACCCTGAAAGGCCTCGTCCGAAATATGACAAATAGCATTTTAGCAAGTAAACACGACAAAGATGGAAATTAATATTGTTGTTTGGACGCACACACACACATAGGTAGATAGATAACGCAGGCAGACGAATCTTTTGAAGGAGTCTGAAACATTCAGAGTCCTTTAAACGTTATTATATCGGGCACTCAAACAATTGCATGTCCTTTCCACATTCGTGTTTATACTGGGTAGGAGTTTTATATATGTGTGACACTAAACAGTGCTTGAAGTTGCCTTTCTTGGCGGACTATACTGAGTGATTACACGTGATGGTTAGGCATATGCTGCAAAAGCATTGTAATTAATCCAAATCAAAGATGCCAGAGACGGTTAAAATTGTAAACTTTATTTATCCATACACGTGGCTTAGCAGCTAATCAATTTGAATTTAATATTAAACTAATGAGTTATCCGAAGATGACAAAAGATCATTATTAACGGCCACAACATTGTGGTTTTCCGGTATTTTATGGCGCACGAAATATTTACTTAGTCGAACTCGAGTGGCACGTCCGTAGATCAACTATCGACTGCCTTACAATGTGCTCTTTCCATGTGCGCCGTATTGGGCACGCTGGTTTCAGTCTAGCTTCAACTGTCGAACGAGCAGCACTTAAAAGGTGCTTATAGATGGGGAAAGTAGAGGAGGCCAGTACTGGCGGCTAGTACTGGCCATGTGGTCACTGGCCGGTAAAATTTCTTATACACAAGGCAAGCACTGACCGCCGCTTTCGCGTCTCTTCTGGCCGTCAGTAGGTCTATATGAGTGACCGTGACAACATTTGTGCTCATTTTTTTTTTAGGTTCATCAGATTTTGACTATGTCAGATTTTAATAAAGAGTTTAATGTAGCTTTTGATCGTCATTGTGGACATTCCATAGTAATTCAAAGTTTTGGAACTCTTCCAAAATTATTCTTATATAATCTGCACTCCCCATTATACATTTCTTTTTTTTTTCTTTTATTATATTGATGTTATCATTGTTAAGTCTAGCACTCATCTTGAACAAGTACCACAACAGCGACCAACAATAGACTAATGCAAAGCAAATCCCACCCGCCTCTACTGGCGGCCAGTGCTTGTTGCGATGGAATGTTCCGGTTACCAGTAGGTCACGTGACCGTCTTTCGAGCCAGTAAAATCAAACATGTTTGAATTTTGTGGCCGCCAGTCTCAGCTAGCCATAAATAGGAAAGTACCCCTATTGACAGGGTAAGTAGAGGTTAAGTTGTTGGCCGCCAGCACTGGTCTCCTCTACTGACCGCCTCTACTTTCCCCATCTATAAGCACATAGTTGGAATTCTCTCACCAACGTGGCCACAGCAGCTAAATCCCACAGCGGTATGCATGACCAGCATACCAGCAGTTTCAGGAACCTGGGTTTATACATTCGCTCCTCTCCCACGGACAAGCTTTTTTATCATTCTACGATGCAAGTAATCCCAATTATCCCTTCAACTTTTTCCTTCTAAAGAAACCTCCTTCCCCTAGTTTAAACTTTCTTCAAAGCTTCGGAAATTTTTAAAGACGTAAGTCGAATCTATAAATTTTACCATTCTTTTTAACAACTCACTACACGTCCGAGTCTCATCAGAAGAGTTTCAATTAAATCATACAATTTTACATTTCGTGGAGTTATTGTAATTCTTCTTGTAAATTAAAAAATCCCACAGTAGTAAGTAAACTTTTAGCGACAGCAAAAGTCTGGATCAACTGTTTAACTAATAATTACGTTACACAAAATATTAGGTTTAATTTTTTTTGTATCACTACTCTCTAAGAAGTCTTAAAATAAATGTTATTAAAATTAATTACTGCAAGATTAACGTTAAACATTTTCATCAACAGCCGTAGCAGAAGTGAGAAAGCGAAAATCACGAGCAAATACAATTTTAAAGCCACAAAGAGTTTAAGGTTTTAAACTCACCAAAAACCTTCAAAATTTTAAACGTACAGTAGGCCTAACAAGTAAATTTAATTCGCATGGTTGCACACACACATACCGTAACTTGAATTGATTAACCGTACGTTACGCCTGATGTAGCCTTCGGTACATACCTATTGTATTAATAATACTACTGGTCATGGTCTATTAATTACATTATACTATCTCTATGTAACATACAGAGGATCTGCACATAGCTTTAGGCTGCAATTAATTAAATGAATTTACGCCGCGTGACATTATTTGCTTATCGATTTAGTGCAATTAACAGTAAGCATATATAGATGTATTGTATACACCTGTATTATATACAGTATATTGTCCGCCACGTGGTATAAACTAACTTTCAAAGAGTCTTACGGAAGACAAAATATTCGAATATCGCAGATAGCATAATAATCATGCGTTTTTGTTGGTTTATCGGTTTCGTAGAAATACAGTAGGATTTCGGGTACAACAGTGTTTGGTGCTTTCAGGATGTCGACGTTTCGTTCCGTGAGCTCGAATCAGTTTTAAGGCGATTCGAATCTCACGAAGAAACGTCTGGCTTACGAGTTGAAAACTTCAAACATGTACAGAAAAATGTACTGCAACAGATATTTACCGAGAAAGCAAGGATTTACTCACACAGCAAGTGTATATGTGTGTGTGTGTGTGTGTGTGTGTGTGTGTGTGTGTGTGTGTGTGTGTGTGTGTGTGTGTGTGTGTGTGTGTGTGTGTGTGTGTGTGTGTGTGTGTGTGTGTGTGTGTGTGTGTGTGTGTGTGTGTGTGTGTGTGTGTGTGTGTGTGTGTGTGTGTGTGTGTGTGTGTGTTTAAATAATTTTTTATATTGTGCAGATCTCAACAATATTAGAAAGTTATTAAACTGTGTTTCGTAATGTGTTCTTCCGCCAGAAATAGCCTACTGTGCTCCATATGCTACTTGACAATTACTATTAGAATGTTGTATAAGAAAAGTTGTCCGCGCTGTTTGGCCGTGGTCTACGATTTATCGACAAACCAAAAGTTTCAACAGCACCACTGGCTGCCATCATTAGTGAAATTCAAAGAAATCCAAGAACCTCCTGAACGTAGTTTGTTATCGTCATAACTGGGTAGAAAGAAGTCTGCCGTAGCTGAGCACGCGCTCGCCAATGCCAACCATCGGATCCTCTTCGATGAGACGAAGCTCTTGTCGGTGGTGAGTGTGCTACTTTTGTACACTGTGCGTACTTCCCTCGTCTTCATGTGGAGTCCATCTTGATTCAGAAGCATGCCGCAATCGCTATGAATCGGCGAGGCGAAAGCATTCATTAAGTACTCTTTATGGCAAAGCGCGATGCCAGCCTCTCACACACCTTCTTTTTTCTGATTGGCCGATGAAGCAGTTTTTACCTGTGCGTGGGTTGCAATTAGTAAACAATTAGTATAGTTGTTTATAACAAAATGACCATTATAGTTATAGTCATTATAACAAAATGACTATAATTACTAATTATAGCAATTAGTAACAAAATGATGTTAGAAATAACAAAAAGCGACAAAACTCTTCTCACAAGACTCTTCTTCTTTCTAGACCATGGATAATAGGTATTGTAAAAAACAAAATTTCTTTGCCAAATGAGTTGAATTTTACACAGCTGTAAACAAATACTCTTCCCCTAAATTCTGCTAAACTCAAAGATGTTGAACGGCTTTCTATATATTTGAAAAATTCCAAAAATCAAAAAATGTATTATGCTTTAAATGAATGTAATGCAGGTCTAATAAAGAAAGAAATGGAAGTAGATATGTTATATAAAACTCGTAGAAACAGTAGTGGAGAAGAATTTGTGTTTTTCTAAAATAAATAAATATCTTTTATGGATTTATTTTGTTAGTTTTACTTCAAAATTTTTCAACAAAAGTAAGCATAATCCATGTATTATCATCTTTAAAGCTGTGTGATATTGGATAATTTCTTTTTTATGTAATTTTGCTAAATGACTAATTTCTTAATAAAATCAATTAAGTAATTTCTTGGGCTGAATATGTGAAAACTAAGAAAATAGAAAGTATTTACTTTCTCCTAAAAGTATCTTCTTACTATTGTAATAAAAATGGTTTCAATTAACTACTGTATAATGCCGTGTATAACTAATGTACAGTTTTTAAGGCCAGAAAGTCGTTAGTTTTTCATTGGCGTATTTTATTATATGTGAAAACAATATTTTAAAAGTAAAATGTTTTACATCTCGTTACAGATTACAGATACAAGCTTTACAAAATTGTTGTTAGGTTCTTGGTTAATTTCTGGTCGTTATAGAAAATATAGAAATCATATTAATTCCGTGATCATTTATGAAATGTTAAAACAATTGTTAGAGATATTTACGAGAATTAATAATGTTACTAAGAGATCACATTTGAATATGTTAAGGGATGTGGATCATATTAGTGATGTGAGTCATAGAGACAGTTATTTTTTAAACAAAAAGAGACAATAAAATTTGTAAGCAATTATTTTCGTACATAAATAGAGATTACCAAAATAGTTAAACGCTTTAATTGAAACAGGTCTTACTTAACCATAAAATAACTTCCTCAATTTAAATACGTGGAAAATAACGCCCTATCTCGTGTTGGAATCGGTACGGGAATTCATGTGAGAAGCCGCTTTAGTCAGATTTAATAAATTTTGTGCATCAGGCATTTTATTATATTGTCAGCTTTATTTTTTGCTCACACCTTACTTGAATCTTATTTTTATTTTCTGTATGAGTGTTTGACGTATATTTGCTATTTCTATACAATCTATAAATGATACTTAATAGAATACATTTATATTGTGTAGAATATTTTTCTGAGACAAATTAATATGTACAGGGCGGCCTCTAGGGTGTTTGCCGCCCGTGTGAGTTTTACCTTTTACGGCCTCCTGAATATACTTTCCATATCCCTACTTTCCCACACTATTTAATATTACTTTAATTAAAAATTGATACAGCTGTAATTAGTAGGCCTAAAATTGACAAACAATATATATATATATATTTTTTTTTTTTTCAAAAACTTATTTAGCTAAGTACTTACATGATATAAGTAGAAGATGTGCAAGTAAAAGTGTTAATACATTTTTAAAAATATAACAGTTTATTTACGCGGTCATCTTTTCAGAGTTTTTGTAACACTATAGTTTATTAAAAGAACGCTTTTCGCGCTTTGGCCTCAGAAGCTTTTTTTATAACATTGCTCAAATTGATTGCCTCACACATTTCATGTTCTATGGATAGAGTAGCTAGGGCTAACTGTATCCATAGAGAACAAGACCTTATTTGGAAACGTCTTAAGCATAACTAACAAATTTCTGTTACTGCTTACAAGCTGCTGTTGTTTTGAATACAAGTTGACAATCATAAAGGAGCCCGTTCGTCAAAACAAAACATGGTGTTTGGTATGGCCGCCCGTGTGCGGTACACATTTAGCACATATGATAGCGGCGGCCCTGAATATGTAAAGGTTTGCGGTTTTGACATTCCTCGATGCCCGAGAGCCTTTAAGAGACGGCTATTAAAAATGATCTATAGTTCTGTGCAAGAAAACAAGGAACCGTAAAAAATTAGTGCAATTAACACTTCGATCAAATTATAAAAGAAAGAGTATAACGTGAATTGTACAATTTAAATAAATTAATAAACATCATGAACAGTATTAGACGGTGGACGAGACAAAGCAGAACAGCAATAAAATTATGATATAAATGAATAGATGATTTTTTTTCATGTTTTGAAAAAATTACACAATGAAAACGAATGTGTGGCCATTTAAGACATCTGAAAGGACATTGATCGATGCTATATGCCACATAGTAGAAATTGACAAAGTCCACATGATGCTCTAGTTCTAGTTGGAGAAGATGTTTCTTTTAACCCAAAATATTACTTACATCGTTACACTGTAATCAGACAGTAAAACAAATGGAGAAGTTATCACGTGCGCTCACAAATATTTGTATACAATATCTTTTTAACTTTCAACACGGTAAATACTAAATATCTGACATACATTTAAATGTATCACAAAACGTTCTTTTCTGTACTAATAAAATATTGAGTCAGAAAAATATAGATATCAGAAAATACAATGCTGCTGAAACCCACGTCTCAAGTAATACTGTATTCAAAACAGAGTTCGGACCACGTCATCAGGGTCGCTGAACGCATCTTGAATATAAATTTGCAAGCACTGACCGCAAACGTAAATCTTATTTTCAGTGGCATGTTTACATGCTGCATTAACGTATCTCACACCAGTGTTATTCGTTAAAAATTTTTTTGGTGTCTTCTTTATCTTCTAGAAATAAAATTGTGATAAGACAGTTAGCATAGAAAGCAAACATAAAGTAGACGACAATTTATTATCAAGTTGAATTTGTACGGTAATATGAAATTAAAACTAACATTCTCCACAAAGGAGATATAAAACTCATATAGCTGTCTCTTACTGGCAGGCCAATAAGCAAGAAAGTCGCCTTAAAGATTTAAACAGCAGAAGTATTAATTGTGTTTTTTGTTGGAAACGGAAATCGGTAAATGAAATTGGTAACCGTGTTTTCGGCCTTAAATATTTCATTCGGAAATCACCTATTCTTCTTCTGATAGTTCCTATCTGTTTCGGTTGTTGGATATCGTACAGAATATTTTAACTTTCTGTAATGCTGCATGGAATAAATCAGTTGTACTCATGCCAAACCAGGTCCTTAATTTGTTCAGTCATGAGATTCTCGGTCGCCAACTCCTCTCTTTCCAAGTACTTTTCCCTGTAGTATGGACTGCAATAAGTAAAATCTCTGTTCATTTCTCATGAGATGTCCCAGATACTGTAGCTTTCTTATCTTCACTGTGTAAGTAACTTCCTTCTTTCTTCATCTTTCTAAGAACTTCAACATTAGTTACATGTACTGTCCATGAAATGGTCAGTATTCGACGGTAAAGCCACATTTCGAAAGAAACCATGTAATAGTAAACGAAAAAAGCAGAATTAAAACTTAACATCACAAATAGAAGCGTGTTTCCCAGCAAAATACGAACATTTTAATTAAACAAATATGTCCCTTTTCTTGTATAACTATTAAATAAACTACTGTTAATTTTAATTTTAAAAAATCAGAATTGAAGAACTTTTTTTCCTCAACCAAACAACAACAAAAATTATTAAGGGCGCCTCTTACGCAGGGATGCATCGTGCCCAAAGAAATACAATACTTAGTAAAGTGTAGACCAGTGCTGAATGTGACTGGAAATCTACCAAATCAATAATCCTGACAGCGATGAGACATTGCCGCCATTACACAGCATGCGACCAAACAATCAGTGCGACGCCTATTAGTCTGTTTCGTACTTGTGGTAACACCATGTACAATGATAAAAAACTGGTTAGAACCTTACAGATTTTTCGTATTAAGTCATTACATACATACGAGAGTCAGTTGAAAAGTTCGTGGAACGACACCTATAGCTCAGTGGTAGAACTAAAATCTTTCGTGTGCTCCAATACGTATATTTCGCGTGAAGACCTGTTAATTTCCAGATATAGCTATCAATTTATTCACTTTTACCAGCAGTTTGAAATTTTCCTATCACGCGTGATTTTAAAATGCACAAAATCAAACATCGTGTTGTGATGAATTCTCTGTTGAAAACGTTTTAGCGCCAATGGAAAATCAAAACAAAATTGTAAATATGTTAGAAGGAGATGTTTCCCCTTACGAAACAACGGTAAGTGGGGCACATTCGAGTTTGAAAATTGCCAACTGCTGGTAGTTTTCTTTACCGGAATCTCCCAGTAGACTAACTCGCGATGGTGAGAAGTTGGTACTGTGTCTAAGAAATCGATAGATGATCTCTTTACGTCTGTGCTTGATCCAGTAACGTCACGTTTTTGTGGCCCTTGCTGGACAATTCTGTCGGAGTTGAGAGTAACATTCTACGTGCAGTTTTCCGAATGTTTTCATCTGGTACATCGACCGCATTCGGTAACTTTTTTTCTGGACAAGATTGCTATATCCACTTATAGCACCGGATTCTGATGAAGAACAGAATTTTTCCTATACTGGAAACGTGATATGAGTTAATATATGGATATTAGATAGCATAGTAATATTGGGTACTATAACAAACGTGATCGGGACGGCTCCTGAAAATAAATCTTTAAAGCTTTCAGCAGCCTTTGGAGAATCTGGGTCGATATAAGCCAGGTATCGAAACGGCCCCGTTAATTCTTTGACGCAGTGTCCTCATTTTATATGTTTCATTTCGACTGAGAAACCGAGTTTTCTACTTCTATTTATTCTTCTTCTCATTATTTCCCTTAAGGCCATATTATCAGGCTTGGTAATGTTTCGTCTATAGTTCTACAAATAGTTTGTGACAATACAGAAATTCGGGAGGATCGTTAAAGGTGTCGACGTTTGCAGTCTGTTAACTATGCACAAACCTTGTGCAAGTATTTATTAGAATACTTGAATTAAAAATGATATGACATGTTCACCTATGTTTTTTCAAATATATGGATGACATGTTTATGCAGTACAAGTGTAATGACATAAACAATCATTAGAGTGTAATGAGATATTTACTGAAATGATCAGTACCCAGATAGAAGTAAGTGGCATTGCTAGAATTAGTAACTATGGACACAGTTGTTCACACATAAATCCAGAGTTTAAATTACTTACGTACTTAAAGTGTCGGTTTTTGCTTAGTACACTTGATTAATCAAAAGCGAATCGTGTTCATAAAATATAAATAATTGATTAATTTTTCTAATCAGTTTCTGGAAGAAACCATTACCAAATGCCCAAGATCCATTATACCTGTAACCAATAATTAAACTACCAAATAGTGCAGTCCGTGTAAAAGTTACAATGTGCATTCCGACGGTTTTAACCTAGTTGAAAAGAAAACGAAAAACAGAATAAAATATAAACGAATTTATATTCTTCCATAAATATAAAGTAATCTATATCGTTTTCTTCCTAAACAGATTTTAAAACTTGAACTTTAAATGTATATTCTCTAATTTTCCGTTATACCCAATAATATCAGTATTCATTTTTTACATTACTTTCAAATCCTAGTACAAAAAGAACATTATTTACGTAGCCTACATAGGTCCATCAAGAACAGTGCTTCCTACAAAAATCTAAAAAAATGGTTTTGTGACTACTTAAATTCAACCTTTCGTTAGGAAAACTCAAATATCACTAAATTATTTTTGGATTTACCCAACGTAGACACAGTGCAAAGTCTCGAAACTATTCAGTTTAGACGTGTAAAGTACTAAAAGCACTTTGGTAGAACAGCAGTGCTGTGTATTACAAAAAATGACAGTGAAGTGAACATTTAAAAATCATGCAGAAAACACTAATTTAAACGTTGATATCTGAGATATTTAGTAATTTACGTTATAACAATGTCTCTCGTCAGTAGTTAAAATGTAGAGTAACAGTGAAAACTGTCAATTGAGAGTTTCATCAATACAGCTATAGGTCTACTCTGAACAACCAAAATCTCCATAAAATATTATTGTATGTAAAACAACTCTGGACTAAAGTAAACTTACTGGAAGCTCAGTTTTGCAAATAATTTACGATTTTTAAGTAACTGATTTTTCAAAACACATTTGCACGTTAACCAGTCCGACCGTCATTTGTATGTGAAACAATAATGCTCTGGTCGGCTGGTAGGCAGGATTGTCAGAATTAATAGCTCTGCATTTGAATACGTCACTGGACTGCCACATGTTATTCATCTCCTGCTAGCGCCTGTGTTTTAAAACTTTTGTTACAAAAACAAACGTATTAAAACTGTTTTCTTAACCTCATACTACTGAAAAAAAAATTATGTAGAGTCAATGCAAAGGAATAAATTTAAACATTATTTTCTTTTCCACTACTTCAATTATTTCAGCTATTAGTACACTTTAAATGTATCGATTTCATAAGCACCAACAGTCGATTCTCATAATTGTTTTCTCTTGAAATTAGTCGTAACATTGTTCAATTTTCAATTATTAGTATTTTGCATACAAGTGTTAATTATATTCGTGTGTGTTGCATAAAAAGATTTCTTTGTTTAGGTTTTCAACGAAGATCACGCAGGAAGTTGAACTACTTGAAAAAGTTGACACATATCTTTTTATTTCAAAATTGGAGAAGATGAAAAAAAAACGATATAAAACTAAACGACGACAATTATTTAAATAAAGAAACGACGGAGAAATCGTTTATCTATAAATATATAATACAAAGTAATTACTTTATACACCGACATTGTTCCCAGCTATCACTTAGGAGACCTATCACAAATGGTAATTACTGTTTACGCTATACATGGTCAATTATAGTGGCGCTATGGTTGACAAGTCGTTTTCACTAAATATCCGTAGAGGATTTTAAAAAACATTTATAGGAGCTAACGTTTGTTAGCATGAGAAACATCACGTAACAGGCATCGTTTCAAACCCAAAAGAGAAAAACGCAGAAGGCGACAGTGTAAGACGAACCATATACGAGTATTGTTACTACTTGTGTATATGAACTTGACGACACGATGTACCCAGGAAAAGAAGAGGTGAGGTGTGAGATACAAAGGCAGATACATTATAGACATTATACATATCTGTATAGTGCTCATATAAATGAAGAATGAGTGGTAAAAATAAAAGGCTTCTCACATTGATAAAATACGTATTTCTGTATCCCACAAGTACAAGGCTGTGTAAAGAAAAATATTTGTGACAATATATTTTTAAAATTAAAACATACATTAAAACGCAAATATTCAACTATAATTTAAATAGTTCTTTGGTTTTTGACTATCAAAACATATAAAAAATTAAAGTAAATTACGAATTTAAATATAATAATGATGGTGTTTTTTTATATCTTTCTATCTGCCGGATAACACGCAATTTTCCTAAACTAGGAACTAATTATTTTTTATAAAATACTCATTACACCTCTACCATTGCTTAAAAACACAAATCCTATTCAAATTACAGGCGTTTTTCAAAATTGTGTCTAAACACTGAAAAACCCTTTTTAAAAATTATCCAAAATCTCGTTTACTGTAAAACTGTAAAAACACTTATTTTCAGGCAATAACTTCTGTGAGTTCGACTTTTGTACTTTCAGACCTGTGTGTACTGAGCTCTTTCCACATGAGCCTCTAACTTGTGCTTTGGACTTTAACAACAAAGTAGATAAAGTCAATCAATAACTAAAAAAACTCAAATGATGATTACGTTCACGTTTTAAAATAAACGTTTCATAAGGATTATGGTAAAAACCATCTAAAACTAATTTTGTGTCAGATGTACATGAAAATTTGTTATGGTTAATTTCCTTAGACAAGTGTAGGGTCAGGTTCTTAAGCAATTGGCTGCATATTATTATCTTTGTGACGTAATATAATCAAATGAGAGGCAAAGGGAGAAATTCCTCAGAAAAAATGGCGGATATCTTGTAGTAAATACTCATCTGACCTATTATTATGTATAAAGTATTTAAAATGTATATTTATATTACCTGAAGATGTTTTTTTTTCCTTATTTGGAACATGTTTCGAGAGCTCCCGCGCTCTCATCCTCAACCTTCGCGATCTTGCGTCTGGTGAAGTATTTGTGTGTTGGCTGGATGCTATTAAGGTTTCTTGTTGGTCTCTGGTATTTTAAAGTTGTATTATTGTGTGTGAATGTGGTAGATGTATTTGTATTTTGTGTATTTTCGATGTTGAGTGCTTTGAATATTGTGTCATCTGTTGTATTGATTTGTTTGTTTTTGTATTAGGTATTTGTTTAGGTATAATATACCAATCTTTAAATTAGAGAATACCAATAGCAGATGTTTGGCACTTTAGTATTTGTAATAATAATATACAAATACAAACAAAGGTAAAAAAACACGCACACATAGATATATACAACATACAAACGATGTGTCTGTATTACAGTTGGTAATGTAACCGTCACTGCGATATACACGGAAGGAAGTTATATTACTTGATAATATATGAACTAGCAGTCTGCTTTTGTGGTGTGAAGTCAACCACCGGATTGCTGAAATTGAAACGCTGCAGTAAATTAACGGATGTGACGTAATCTCGGTGTACTGTATGACCTGTACTCTACGGTTCCCGAATACACTTCACTGGCGCGCTCTGTTATAAATGAATGAAAGTATAAACATTATCCGTGCCCAAGTCGCTCTGAATATAGTGTTCCCCGTGAGAACGGAATTTTAATAAAATTAAACAAAGGGATAGCGTTACGGGGAATTAATATTTTATGCATTATTCAAGTCAAGCTTTATATATGAATATATTTAGATTAAACATTTTAACTACCACCTGGAATGAATATTTGCTTTAGAATCAGGGGGAGCAGTTTAAACTTTTGTAAAAGACCGTAATAAAGTGTATTGTTTATAAAAATTAACTTTTTGCAGTTTTACACTGAATTGAAAGAAATGTTAAATAAATTACGAATTACTGTTAACATGTTAAGATAAAATTTGTTTGGATTAGGTAAAACTTTATTATAAAAATTTTATAAAAATAAAATGTAGAGCTTTTAGTGATCTAAAACTTTATCCTCTACTAAAAAATATTTCGTCAACAATGTTTTAAATTTAAAAATTGTATGGCACTGTCTGATATGTATTACTGTTGCTTGTATCCTCTGTACTTAGATTGGGAAATGATAACTTGTACACGTTACTCTGGAAGTTTCATTCTCTTTTTTCAGTTAATTTTGTATTACAATTTTGTTCAATTGTACGAGAAAATTAAATTTTTTTTTTTAGAAAACAAAAAGCTACCACAAGTGCGTGCGCGCGCGCGTGGGGGTGTTTGGGTGTGGGTGTGGATGCGTGTGTGGGTGGGTGGTGGGCATAGGCGTGTGCGCGTGCACAAAACAATTTTGCAGTATATAGGTCAAGACCATTTAAAAGGAAATGTAATTTACTTGTACAAAGTTTTCAAATGTTATAAAAATTTTGTGTTAAAAAAATAAAACTTAGTTTACTTGGGTACTACTTTATGATAGTTTTAACACTATTGATGTAGTCTTCTATCTGACGAAAAGGTAACAAGAATTTTAATACGTATCCAGCAAAAACAACCAGGAAGATATACTTACTGTTTAGGAAGAGGAGAAGGCGAATAAAAGAAAACTAATAACTTGACTCTAAAGCCGAAGGATAATTTGCGAACACAGACGTTTAATAGACTCAGGTTGCGTACAAAGAGGAAAACGTAGGAAGGTTCAATCATGCAAAATGGATACTGTAGTCCAGAGAGTAGGGAACACGAGACCGATAGGTGAACAATTAGAGAAAAGAAGTTTTAGGAACAAAAACAAATAATTACTATTTTCAGTAAATGGTTTTTATTGTACAGAACAGAGGTAAACTAAATTTTTCTTTTTGTCGTGGTGTTTTAATTTTCTTGTTTGGATTTGATACGCAACCACTAAATTTCGTTAACTTAGTTTCTAATGGGTATTTGCTGACAACAAAATAAACTCAAAGTAATAAAGCACTGTCGAATAATGTTCTGAAACTCGAAGATCGTACCTTACTCATATAACTGGTCTGTAGTGCGCTTCTTCCCGTGACATAGGTCTGTAGTGCGCTCTAACCTCAAAAACACTTTCTGTAATTTTCCATTCAATCTCTGATGTCAGTTGATTGAGATCTCATGTGATTTCTTCATGTCATAGTCTAATCTATTTATTAAACAAAGAAAAATTAGGTACTGCTAGTAAAGTGTGTATATCTGTGTCGATCAATACAATAAAATGAATTATTCAGAAGCGAAAAGATTACACAGCAAGAACACAACGGACTAAGTTAACGCTAACGTAACTTGCATATCGCTTAACAGTATTTAATCGTTAAAATAAAGACAACACGTTCTAGCTTTTCAATAGTCAAAGCACTCGTTTTAAAAGGAAGACGTTTTCGGTTTGCAACAGCTTCATTAACCAACATTTTTGTAGTAATGTTTTGTAGATTTATTACAATAACATCACCTACTGCACTCCACTAATACACATTCTCATGATAAGAGCTGCACAGTGATTTAACTCATAATCATTAAAAGCAAAGGCTAGACAAGGCTCTCGGTTAAGAGAGTGCCATTTTCTCAGTTTGCTTCTGTAATTATAGTTTTGTTGAAATTATTGTATTTTTGTTTCTGTATATTTTTACCGAGACTCTAATTTGTTGTATTTTTTCTATTGTCCTTTCTTTTCATGAAGATTTTGTTTACGGTATTACCTGTTACCTATCTTACGTGTTTTTTGTCGTATTGATTACCCAATTTTTGTATATTGTCTTGATATTCAGTAATTGTTCTCTCTTGATACGATTTAGATGACGGCTCTTATTTCAATCCTTTTCCTAAAATTTCTTTTCCTTTGTGGTAAATCTATATCCGGAAAGTTTTCCACAATCATAATTACAGACTTTCTTTGTTGACTCTGTTACTCCGACTAAACTGACAATATTGTCTCAAAGTTAGAATTATTAACTTACCTGTTCAGTTCCTTTTCGATATACTTATATACCAAATTATATATTTGTTTCTGTACGACTACGAACGAGTATATTTCTAACAGTTCTTTGTTATGCTCCAATTTTGCAGTTTTTCAGTTACAATGTTACAGATTATTAACACGATAATCACTTCCTACGAAACCACAATATTCACTTAGATTCGCACTTGTAAAATCGCCAGATGTAACTAAACTCAGTGCTTCGAAATCCAGTATTTATACCGCCGCCGTCTTGCATTGTAGCGATATAGCTGGCCTCCATGCCGGCAGAGTAATCGAGTAAGATCTGCAAGGCGCATCTCAAACAATCCAGAGCGTTACAAATTCTCCCGCGCAAATACACGTGCAACGTATCACGTAGTGACTCATCGATGCGTCACTATTTATTTCCTCAGTGTAGCAAAACTTCTCTGATGGTGTTGTTAACGGATTTGTTGGATTTTTAAGAGCATTTAGAGTTTAAATATTTGTAACAAGTTTTATATCGAGTTAAATTTATGCAGGTTTTTATTTGTTTTATATCATTTTAGACCTACATTAAATTGTATTTACAAAGTATAGGGATAGCGAGTAGAAGAGAAAGTGAGATCACTCTGGGCGCGCGCTATAGTCGTGAATAGGGCTAGCGGTGACCACATTAAACTTCGGCGCTGCGATCGCATGTTGTTGTAGTTGAGACGGTAAGGCTATTAGCCACGTGCAAAAAAGAGCTGTGTTTTATGTGTTGTAAAAAGTGTGTTTGTGCGTCTTATTACTTATATCGTGTTCAGTTGCAATTAATTATAGGTTTGAGTGATTTACAAATATTCTGAGTAATAAACGTGTGATAATATATAGTAAAAATACTCAGAATGTATGAATGGTTACAGTAATAATTTGTATGTGTTATTTTCATATACGGGTAGTTTTAAGTTTCGGTTAACAGTGGGTGTGAAAAATTTATGTAGTAGTCCAGTTATATAGAAGTTGTGTGTTACAATATATAATAGAAATGCCACCCTGTTTTGTATCTGGATGTAGGAATGGCTATGGTAAAAATTCCTATAAAGGAAATCATTTCTTTAGACCTCCCAGAGACGAAGATCAGTTTGCAAAGTGGGCGAGGGCAATTCCCAGGAAGGACAAATGTCTTACCCATAAATCTTACATCTGTCAAGTACATTTTTCTGACGATTTGATTCTGAAAGTAGATTTATTTGTTGTAAACAATAAAAAGGTCGAAATGCCAAGACTGAGATGGAACTTAAAGCCTGGCGCGGTACCTCATATCTTTCCGAATTTGCCTACATATTCGATAAAGCCTCTAAAACTCCGAAAGTCACCCGCAAAAAGGCAAATGCAGCAAGTACAAACAGACCAAGAAAAAAACAATTCTACAAACTGTTCTGTGACAGAAACAGTGAGTCCAGACCACCCCCAGACTAGAACACACCAACACGATCAACTGGATGAACAAAACCAAATCATGTTGCTGAAACGGAAAATACAATATCTAACTCATACTTTGATAGAACTAAAAATAAACTGCGTTGTGAGAAAGCAAAAGTTGTTTTACTAGAAAAGAAACTTGCCAGGAAGGAATGTGACTCATTTAAAAGAGGGATGAAGAATTTAAGTAAACAGCAGAACATGATTGTAGATGCTATGGTTAAAAAGTCTAATTGGGCAAATTCCAAAGGAATGAGGTACTGTAATGAGCTAATACTGGGAAGTTTGCTGCTTAAAATCAAATCCCCAAAGGGATACAGATATTGCTTGCAACATGACTTGTTGCCACTTCCGTCGTTAAGCCACCTGAAAAGACTGTGTAAAGGTTTAAAATGCTCTTACGGGGTAAACACTAACGCTGTAAATGCCATGTCAGACTTTTTTCAAGGAGAAACTGATGAAAATAGACGTCTCGGAGTAGTAATAATCGACGAAGTGAAGCTAAAGGAGGAAATTCAGTTTAATGCAACTTCTTTAAAAGTTGATGGCTTTGTAGACTTTAACGATTATACACCTACGGACATGAACAATCCTCTGGCGAACCATGCCCTAGTATTCATGTTTGTGCCTATGTTATTCAACTAGGTACATGTGGCAAAATTTTTCATACAGGTTATCTTGCAGTTAGAGCAACGAGGTGTAAGAATAATTGGATTTACATCAGATGGTAGTCAATCTAATAAAAAGGTGTGGGCAAACTTAGGAATCTGTGGGAAAAGAGATATGATTAAATGTAGTATTCCGAATCCGGCGAACGAAGGCAGGAGGATTGGGCATTCTCAGATGCTGTCCATATAATAAAATGTGTGAGAAACTTTTTCCCTGACAAAATGTGAGTATTGTACAACAACAACATTGTCAGCTATGAATTCTTTAGACTAGTTTACAAACTGGACATTACTGCTGAAAACACAGGACTTAGGACATGCCCTAAAGTGACAGGAGCCCATCTTGATCCTACATCATTCCAACGTATGAATGCAAGATTGGCGTTCCAGTTATTTAGTAACAGCATAGCCAACGCAATTAAATGTTATCGTGTCACGAACTGTGAATGGTTTGTAGGTAGTGAGAAAACAGAAAGCTTCAGCAGAGGCATGAATGACCTCGTATTAAATTCATCAATTCCTACTAAGGGACTTTACAATTGATCAGCGTTCCATCATATATTATTGAAATTTCTACAAATTCTTAATTCAGAAAGCAACACTTTCGCCTCAGAGAGAACTCTAGAATCACTCAGGATTACTCTAAAAAGTACTCTGGCGACATCCGAATATTTTTGGAGCAAGAAATTTAAATATGTGCTTACTGCAAATTTCAATCAAGATCCTCCAAAACGCCATTTCGGGATTCTCCGCTCTTTGTCTTGCGATGACCATCCATCTACAGTTGACTTTCTACATCTTAATATGTTGCAGTCTGTATATTATGTTCCACTTAAAATGTGCTTACTGTAAAATTCAATTAAGATCCTCTAAAACGCCATTTCGGGATTCTTCGCTCTTTGTCTTGCGATGACCACCCATCTACAGTTGACTTTCTACATCTTAATATGTTGCAGTCTGTATATTATGTTCCACTTAAACTTATGTTGACAAAAGGAGCAAACTGTTAACCGAAAAATGAATCTCCACTCACTTCTTTTGTAAATCAAATCCGTGAAATCTGTAAGGAGGTAGAAAATGAAAACAAAGTCCTCAAGAAATCAATGGAGTTGCTCATCAAGAAAAATGTAGTTTTAAGGGACTCGGAATGGGCAGAGGAACTACCTGACCTTAAAACTTGTGCTCCAAAAGAATGTCTCGTGTATCATTTGGCAGGGTACATAGTGAGAAAACCATCTAGAATTACTGACTGTGGTGACTGTGCTGTTACACTGAGCAACGATCGTCCTCCTAATTTACCTGCTGCTGTGTGGACAAAAATAAAAGATTACGAAACTATCAAAGAAACATCTCATTTAACGCACCCTGCAAATGGTGTTTATCATGTACTATTACAAGCAGAAACAACTGTTACAATAAAACTTAGTTCACCAAACAGTATGTGGGGGGATATTTTTTATGAATATTTGGATGAAATCAAAGAAATTAATGTGCCCGCAACGGACAGCGTAGGATGTTCCCGTGAACACACACTAGACATTGTAGGCAAAATAATTTTAAAATATATCCAGTGCCGATTCTTTTTTCCGTACGAACGAAATACGTAGAGAAATGACCAGTACAAAATCGGCTAAATCCTCTCGGAAAATTTCGAAGGTTTTGAACTGCTGACATCCTAGGGTGAGTACATTGTTTAAATCTTATATCCTTTTGTGCTTGTACGCATTACAGTGTATCGTAAATATAATTTTAATTGTTACAACATGTAAAAACATTTTAGGACATTTTCAAATAACTATTATTTAATACAGAATTGTGTTTGTATCAAAACTTATTTGCGTGCTTCCCGCTGGCGTACACAACAACGGGCGATGCTAGCGCCACGCTGCGGCGAACCACAGGAACTAGCTAAGTGATCTCACTTTCTCTTCTATTCGCTGTGGTATAGGCTTAATGCCTAAAATATTTACTGTTGGTCTACGGCGCCATTCAATTTATTAATATTGCGCAATTCATGTTCTGCAATTCTCGTCCTACAATTAATGAATGAACTACCCTCGTATTTATCTCTACTGTGAATCATCTTTTTATTTACTTTCAATTACCATATTTTCTTCGTTTATACATAATAAAAATACTCCTTAGATTTATACAGTAATACAAATAAGTGTAGTTTTTTAACACTTTTTCTATGTAAATTAAGGAAATGTTTTAAACTACTACTCTCATCATTCACCGCTATACATGTACCAGTTTCGCTACTGTTCAGATTACGTTAGAAAAGATTGAGAACTGTAAGTACTGATGTAACGGGTGAGTAATGGGCGTATTCAAGTTAGCCACCTGCGACGTCGGTAAGTAATGGCCACCCTGTAACCTGATATATGTCATTGGGGAGTAGATAAATTAATATTACATCCGGATGCAGTTGAATAAACTGCATATTTTCCACAAACACATCCAGGTAGTATTTACTTGAGTTTACAAGATGGTAAATTTCTTAGTTAAAATTCTTACAAGTCATCGATTAAATATGATATTATTGTACGTATATACTTTATTAATTCGTTAGTTCAAGGCACAAATATAATTGAAACACAATTTACGACATTCTTAGTAACATATTTTTCAAAAATTTATCAGCTGCATACTTGAAAACCTATTGATTTTTACAAGACATCAAACAATCATGAAAAATAAGTTATGAATCAGATTAATCATTAATTGTTACGAACAAAGTGAGATTTATCTTGGATTGGAAGTTTCGATAAACAAATAGTCTGCATAAGGATGAAACGGATCTTACAGCTCACAAGGCTTAAAAGAAAGGAAATGTTAAAAAATATGATTAGATGATGTTTGAAAAAACTTTGATCAGTAAAATGAATTAATTCAGATGTAGAGCGTCTATAAATAATGACGCCTTTTGGTACGACCGACATAGTTTAGGAGAGACTTGGTAGACTGCCTAAGTAACCGTTTGGAATGCAACAATGCGGTGTGGACAGCACTGTAAGTCAATCACTCATTATTATTCCAACATGTTATCCCAATCTGAGTGAACCTGGGAGGTCAAAACGTGCCTCGATTGTGTAGTGCGCTCGCAATTTATTAGGATCTCTAGGTTAGATGCCACACCCTCTGGTCTGCTATACCATCAACGACCAAAAGCAAAAATGCAACACGCTCTGCATTAAGCCATGTTCTACAAAGAATTATATAAAGAAAAAGCTTAACATTTCCATCCAGCCATGTGCAAGTGTTTATACAGCTCCTTTCGTCTCTCGATCCTGGACACCAGGAAGTTTCTGTTCCTGTCACCCCTCGTAACAGGCCTACTTTCTCCATCTCATTGCATGTGCCCTCCATCAAAATCTCCTGGGTCTACCCCGTTTACGTTGTCTATTTGGAACTCAATTTAACAAATCCTTACGTTATCGATCATCAGGCATTCGTTCTACGTGGCCAAACCGTACGAGGCGTTTCGAATTTACGGTGTCTAAAATTATTTTGTCAGCATGTTTTTGCCTCCTTGTATCTATTGCACTAAAGGTTCCCACAAAACCTTCTCCAGGAATCAAATTTTACACTGCTAGGAACCTTCGCATATTTCTTTATCTCCCATGTTCCCACTTTTCAGAATCATAGGGGATTATGCTTTCTAAGATCATCACCATCGTCATTTTCTTCTTTTTCATCATCATCATCATCTTCTTCTTCTTCTTCTTATTATTATTATTATTACTTTCCCCCACCTCCTACCCCACCACCACCTCCTCCTCCTCCTCCTCCTCCTCCTCCTCCTCCTTCTTCTTCTTCTTCTTCTTCTTTCCTCCTCCTTCTCCTTTTCCTCCTTTCCTCCTCCTCCTCCTTCTGTTTCTTCTTCTTCTTCTTCTTCTTCTTCTTCTTCTTCTTCTTCTTCTTCTTATTCTTCTTCTTATTATTTAGCACCATAGCTCAACGTCAGCCCTGCCTTCCAACACCAATATTTTCCAATGTCTACTATCGGTCGCTATCTCAGCGTAACTCTTCACATCCGTTCTTCTGAGATCTTCCACCACATCATCCATCCATCTTATCCTAGGTCGACCCTACTGTTCACTTGTATAGACATGTGCCCTTAAGATTTTCTTTTGAATACGCTGATCATTAATTCGTTCTACTTGACTTAGTCATTTTAGTCACTGAGCCTTTACTGAATCTTAAGGTATTCCCATGCTTATAGAACCGCTCTAATTGTATTCGTTGAACTTTTACAAATACTACAACATTTGTTTATACTTTAATAGCTTATCTATAAGTTTTTTTTTAATTTACTAGGCATCATCTTTTTTAATCTGCACATAAACGCGTCGTACAATCTTCCTTTCAGACGTTCTTAGCGTTTCATGTTTTCTAAGATGGCATAACAAATAACCTTTTTGATTCTGCGGGTTGTTTATCAAATCTATAGTACAAAATTTGCCATTTTCTCTTGTTTTATTTTGCCTCTGATATCTTCATTACTTCTACAATCTTTTGTTAATTTCGCTTAAGATGCCTTGAAGATGCTTAAAAGTCAGTTAATAATATGTTCGAATCAGGTAACGTTTGGTCGAAACTAAGAATAATATTTATAAAAATCAGAAATATACCTTTGAAGCCCATAAAAAATAACAGAGAGACCCATAGATAATGAGTTGGTGTAATCCTTATACTGGGATTGTAAAATATAAAAACTATATAAAGTTTACAGTGACTTGTGGTTGTGAGACGTGGACAATGTCGTCACGTGATAAAACGACCTAAAGAACTTCAAAAGACGGATATCGAGAAAAATGGATGGACTTGGAAGAAACAACAACACCATGGAAATTCTTAAGAATAAGAACGGACCACGAATTTAATCCCATTGTGTGTGTGTGTGTGTGTGTGTGTGTGTGTGTGTGTGTGTGTGTGTGTGTGTGTGTGTGTGTGTGTGTGTGTGTGTGTGTGTGTGTGTGTGTGTGTGTGTGTGTGTGTGTGTGTGTGTGTGTGTGTGTGTGTGTGTGTGTGTGTGTGTGTGTGTGTGTGTGTGTGTGTGGTAATGCCCTTAAGACATGGATATCATACGTAGAGCTGGTGTCATACCTGTTCATATTGCAACTGTCGCGTTTCTACGAGCTAAAATGTAGAAACGAGTTTAAGTGCTCACAACTATTTTAAAATATTTAGAGCATGCTTTGCAAGGCGTGTTTTTTATGTCTCACCGCTTTAGTTGACCCACAATTACTTAAAATGTGAACTTTCTTTTATAGGAGACTAATCAATAAATACTAAGTTCAAGATCGATATAGAAAGAAAAACAGCGTTCTTTGGAGAAAAACTGGCTGCGTTTGCAAAAGACCGCTTTACGTCTTGAGATAAGACTACACGCGTTCACTATTTGATTGGCTTGAAATTCCGTATGAAGGTGTAATATGCCTAAAAATAAAAGGTAAATACATACAAGAGAAGCATAAGTAAGTAACACGAATACCTATAACTGACACCATGATTTGTTGTAAACGTAGCTGGAGCGATGGTTAGAAAGTGCCATAGAATTAAGTGCCACATTTACAATACAGTGCAACCGTAAATACGTGCCGAGTAATAGTTCATGCGGAAAATAGTGTCTGAAAAACACAAATAAACAAATAATCGAATAATTAGCAATATACTTATAATATTTGTCCTCAGTATATACAGTGTTTTAACTTGAAAGTGTGTCATTTTTTTTGTAACGTAATTTCGCTTTGAGAAAAAAAATAGAACGAAAAGTAACTGGTTTAAACGGATCAGATTAATAAAAATACAAACAATTTATTTTTCTAGTAAAACAATCTGTTGGTTCCTTGTTGTCCAGAAAGTTTGTATACAAGAAACAGTTAATGTTTTAGATCAAACGGTTTTGGTGTAAAACACTGTAGAAAGCGACCAAAAAATCTAGGGTGCTACGTGCAAACTGATTGACAGGATGTTTATGGTCTTGCAACTATATTCAGTTAATTACGTTCTCACGTAGGCTTCCGCGGCCGGTCTCCATTATGTTCTTACACTCTTCTTCCGGTATGGACCGTGTAAAAAATGTCCTGTATGACAACGTTTCACTTATATTACAATGAGTATCCTCAGGTCTAAGTGACTCTCACTTAGACCTGAGGATGCTCATTGTAATATGAGTGATACGTTGTTATACAAGATGTTTTTGACGCGGTCCATACCGGAAGAAGATTTTAAAAATATATTCAGCAAATTTATTCTCTAACTGAGAAATATTGTTTCGGTTTTTTGATACGAGTTCATTCATTTCATTCATTCCTCTGGCGCTGCAGCCCACGATGCGCCTTTGCCCGACCCGACTTGTCGCCTCCAAACACCTCGCTCCTCCAATCCCCGATGCCTATCCTCCTGAGGTTGTCTTCTACGTTCTGTAGCCACCTTCTTATAGGTTCTTTGCTTCTTTGTTCATCTATTGTTCCTATAAAAATTGCTTTGGGTATTCTGTCCCCCACCATAAGCATCGCATGTCCCAACCAGCTGTTCTCGTAGACTTGATGCACTTCACTATGTCCTCGCCATCTATCAATTCCTTCAATATCCTATTGTTCCGTATGCGCTATTCTTCACATTCCTTCAGTGATCCAAAGATTTGTATTAGACTTCTTCTTTTAGAGACTCTTAGATTATGTATGTCACAGTTAAGTAGTATTCAGGTCTCCGCAGCATACGTCATAACTGGTCTTATTATCTTTACGGTACTAGCAAACTTGTTGCCAGTACCACACCATAGATCACCATAGATATTCCATTTGCAGTATTTATGACCTACTACGATTGCAATTTTTACATCCTCCACCATTTATTTACAGCTCTCTTAGCATGTGCAAATGATAAAGTAAATATAAATGTATAATTTCTGAAACTAATGTAACCCAACTGCGTATACCAATTTATAACCAAATATAACAATAAAAAACACGTAATGATACAATACACAAGCACTGATCATTAACTGTATCAAGAAACAGCATTTGCTGTTTTGTATAATGTAGTACAATTTTAACATTATTATAAAACTTTGTTCTAACATTAATATTGTTACGACGGTCTCACTGATCAGTGGAAAACAAAATACAAAACACCAATTAAGTCACTAATCACCAGCTTTAATTATCATAAATAAACAGTTTGTCATCAACAAAATAGTCTCTTACAACAAATCAAATAAAAATTGTTCGTACGCAATAAAAATCTCAACTAGTAGAGTCCCGTACAATTATAAAACACATAACACTTCGCCACAATACTTCGAATCGCACTGGAGTTAATGGCCACTTAAAACTGAAACTAAGCGTCGCTGAGTGCTTCTATTTATACCCTAATGTAATTCCAGAATTATCCATACTACGCGTCAAAAACGCTACTAGAAAACACTAGAATGTAATAATTATGCTCGCAATTATTGCTTGCCGCCTTCAACACATTGTGCGCAGACTGGCGAAATCTGGATCAGTCTCGGCTACGGACGCGTGACAAGTGTCATGTAATTTCCCTTCATCACAAAGTAGCAGCAATATATACGCACACACAAATTACAGCCGGGCTCCGCTGGAATAGCCGAGAAACACGAAGAATGCTGTGTAATGCGTAACAATATTATACCATTACCAAACATAACATTGACGTTGTAGTTATAACGTCATATAATATGAAACTAATTATAAAAATTGTTTTCATACAAAATTTTATAACAGAAAAATATTAGTCATACAATACATATTACAGTATTATTTGTTTACTATGAGGCTGAATTACATGATGATAATATGTATACTAAAACACATTTTAACTGCGACGTGTTCTTCAACGATTGACATTTTTGTAACTTCTATTCTGTTGTATTTATGAACAAGTGTAAAAATAGCTTAATCTTTAGAATTTGATTAGCTGTTCAAAGTTATTCACTGAACACATAGAACAGTTGTTCAAATTTATTATTATTCTTTATGCATTCATCATAATCATAAGAAGGGAAGCGACAATAGTATGCGTGCGTGCGTGTCTGTCTTAGTGTGCGTGTGCGAGTGTGTGCGTGTGTGTGTGTGTGTGTGTGAGACGGAGAGGAGGGTTACTTCGAAGACGGAGGTAGATGTAGATCACGATTGTATGTCAGAGTCTACAACTGATTTGACGTAACAGTATTGACACATCCATTCATTCGAGGATACTTGTTCGTGCCAACTGCCAGATTTATCGTCAGTCAGGAAACCTTTATAGTGTGTGAGACACACATCCAGTTTAAATGCGTTTCCTTGTACCTCATGCCAAGTCGAAAAGCAGTATTTCAAATCGACCGTAAAGACGCCAACACGACTATCAACTGTATTACATTAGATTTTAAGGTATTTAATGAATGGTTTAATTTGTAAAACTTAAATTTAAATACTAATAAATATAATTTAAATGTTCCTTGTTACACTAGTTGAATTTATTTCTGCGTTTGAGTGTCTATGTAAAGTAGTGTAGGCATTGAACTATTCCCAGTGTAACTAAATAGCTTCCAGTTAATTGGAAAATATCAGTTTAAAAAGCATACACACATACGTAGTAGTAGTAGTAGTAGTAGTAGTAGTAGTAGTAGTAATGGTAGTGGTATTGGCAAAGGGGGCGGTGGCGGTGGCGGCGGTGGTGCTGGTGTTGGTGCTGGTGCTGGTGGACAAACCTAATTACCCCATAACCAAAATTTATACCTTCTAATCCCTCACAAAAACGGATAGATCCCTCACATAACATAATCGATAGTAATAAAATATACAATTTACGTGCTTAAAAACTCATATATACATTCACTTGTCAGACTAACGTCCGCCTGAGGCCTGCCTTCACTTATCTATACTGTTAATAATGGCACAGATCTTGCTCTGTTAACTACATCATAAGCGCCGTCAGTATGAAATAGTGCTTATGAAGAAATAGAAATAGTTGATATTGGAGACACCAACTCATCTGAGATGTTGTAGTAAAATTATAGAATATGAAACAGCCTTTGTAGTATCATTTTATACAAGAGAACTCTACAGTGTGTATTGCATGACGTGTATCATATTATGATCTTATTATGTCATCAAAAAACTCATTTTTATTGTAAGTCTCTAAATTTGCTTAGAGACAATTTGTTTACGAAAATCTTTCGAAAGTTTATAAAATCCGAGATGAAGTAATGAAGATAAATCACGACCAAAGAACGAAAATATCTGGAAAACCTAGAATTGTGATTACGGCAAAGAAAGTAGAAAAATAAAATGGACAGAGAAGCTACATTGAAGAGGCATTAAGAACAATTAGTGAAATTAATAAATTGGTTGGAGCTATCTATATCTATAAAAATGAATGTTTGTTTCTTTCTTTGTCCCGTATGCGTTCCTATACCATTCATCCGATTGCGATGAAACTTCGGTGAGTTGTTGTGCGCACGCCCGCGAAGGTTTCTGAATTTTTTTCAATGGGGCCCTTTGCGGGGTTCTTGGGGTCTTCCACATCTCCTCCTAAACCACTGGACCAATTTCAACCAAACTTGGCACAAATATTTTATGCAACGGGAGAACCAACATAGGGTAGGTGTTTTTTCGATGGGGTCCTTTGGAGGGTCCTTTGGGGTCTTCCACATCTCCTCCTAAACCACTGGACCGATTTCAACCAAAGTTGGCAAAAATATTTTACGCAACGGGAGAACCAACATAGGATATGTGTTTTTTCGATACGATCCTTCGGGGGGTCCTTTGGGGTCTTTCACATCTCCTCCTAAACCACTGGACCGATTTCAACCAAACTTGGCACAAATATTTTACGCAAAGGGAGAACCAACATAGGATAGGTGTTTTTTCAATGGGGTTCTTTTGGGGGTTCTTTGGGGTCTTCCACATGTCTTCCTAAACCACTGGACCGATTTCAACCAAACTTGGCACAAATATTTTACGCAACGGGAGAACCAACATAGGATATGTGTTTTTTCGATATGATACTTCGGGGAGTCCTTTTGGGGGTCCTTTGGGGTCTTCCACATCTCCTCCTAAACCACTGGACCGATTTCAACCAAACTTGGCACAAATATTTTACGCAACGGGAGAACTAACATAGGATAGGTGTTTTTTCGACAGGGTCCATTGAGGGGTCCTTTGGGGTCTTCCACATCTCCTCCTAAACCACTGAACCGATTTCAACCAAACTTGGCACAAATATTTTACGCAAAGGGAGAACCAACATAGGATAGGTGTTTTTTCAATGGGGTTCTTTTGGGGGTTCTTTGGGGTCTTCCACATCTCCTCTTAAACCACTGGACCGATTTCAACCAAACTTGGCACAAATATTTTACGCAACGGGAGAACCAACATAGGACAGGTGTTTTTTTTTCGATACGATCCTCTGGGGGGGTCCTTTGGAGTCTTAAAAAACTAACATATTAGATCTGGTTACTATGGCAACCCAATGGAATAGATTCTGTTCTAAATATATTATCGCATTAAATTGAAGACCACGCGAACGAAGTCTTTATATATTATATATTTACAAACACTTTCTTTCTTTGAGTGGCATTGCAACGCATGCCGGGTACTCGCTAGTTAAGAATAAAATGTCAAATTAGACAAAATATGATCATATATTGAGAAAAGAACTATTGTCGAAATTGATAATAGACGGAATGATTACGGGGAACAAAGCAAGAGGAAGAAGGTACGGTATGTTGCCATAATCGATGATGTGAGAAAACTGTAGAGTATTTACAGACGCAGAGGATGAAACACAGCAAGGAGAGAACAGTTCTGCTGTGCCCTGCCTTCCTACAGTAGCAATGCTAATGATGTACATGAAAACTATTTGTGTACATGAAATATTTACTTTACCTTCTTATACAACATAATCGCAAGTACTCGTTCCACTTCCTTATGGTCTTGTCTGTAGATCGTAAATTTTATTTGTTTCTTAAAGCCGCTATACGTTGACCGTGTTCGCTATTTTACAATTGTATTGTCACGCCACACCAGAACGTTCTACATGTTTCTCCGCTATCCCAGCAGAGCCCAGCTACAATGTCTGTATGCGTACGTGACACTTAACATGCGTCAACAAACGAGGCTATTCCAGTCCATACGATCGGCGCACTGTGTTCAAGACCGCGAAACATTTACACTCTAGTTTTTTCTGGTAATGTTGACGCGTATTACGGATTATTCTGGAACACTTGTGCTATCTATTTAAACAACAACAGCTGCCGCTTAGAAGACAGTTTACTTCGCGCGATTACTCAGTGCGTTTTAAGTGGCTATAGTGTAAATCGTTTATTTTGCGGGACTCTATTAGTTGACATTATTATTACATGTAGACAAATTTTGCTCGGATTATTGTACAGATTGATTATAAACTGTTATTTGTTATAATTAAAGCTGGCTGCTGATTAGTGGTTTCATTGGTGTCTTGTATTTTGTTTTCCACAGTACCATACGACGATCAGTTAGACCGTCGTAACAGTATACTCGTTGGAGTCCTCATAAAAGTTTCTGAAACGTATGGTTTCTAAATGTTCTGTTACGTATTGTTATTATTTTTATTACAATTATACAAAACAATTTCTGCTTTTTTTTATAATAGCACTATAATATATTAGATAAGATTATATTAGTTAACACTGTAAAAATGTTATGAACATTCTATGTAACAAACATAAAATACTTTTGAAAATTAATAAATAATTATTTTTAAAAAATAATATAAATTATACAAAATATCACTATAATATTGACGACTCGGAACACTAAGTTTTTTATAAGTAAAAACGTAAAGTTTTACCTTACAGCCTAAACCGGCTTTCACCTATAGAAGGCTTCATCAGAGGCTGTCGTTAGTAGCGCTGTTCGTCTTGTTGTTGGTGACGAGATAGTTTTTCGAAAGATCGAAGCTGTGTGTGTGTGGTGAGATGTGTTCGAATAATGCGTGCGATTTGAATTGTGTCTGTTCGTTTAGGATGTCGTTTTTATTTGTTTTTGTGTGTTTGTATATTTCTAATTGTTCTAGAGTGTCTAGTTTTCGGCCTTTTGTGTGTACGTGTAGTATGTTCATGTTATTGTCGATGTTTTTATATGTGTGGTTTGCTTCAATGAGGTGGTTTGCGATCTCGTCAAAAACTATCTCGTCACCAACAACAAGACGAAGAGCGCTACTAACGACAGCCTCTGATGAAGCCTTCTATAGGTGAAAGCCGGTTTAGGCTGTAAGGTAAAACTTTACGTTTTTACTTATAAAAAACTTAGTGTTCCGAGTCGTCAATATTATAGTGATTTTTAGTTAAGTAACGGACACGTCATGGACAACGAAATCCATAAATTATACAAGTTACTACTCTTAATATGAACTATCGTTTCCTTGCCAAGGGATACATTCTTAGTGCCACATTATACAAACTGCAGTGTACGTATAATATACCCCATAGTTCCCAGTAACTATTGTTATTATACTAACGAGCAACGGTTCTCTCCCTTGAGCTTTACATCGTTAAATACTCCAGCTGTATACGTAAAGTATAAACTGCTGTCGAGGGTCACTTGACCGACATTATTGCAAGCTGAACTGTGATGTTAGATCGTTCAAGAAGTAATAATCATAAAACGTCGTACACAAAGTGTAGCTGTTGACATCTGGGTCAATCGACCAGTATCGACCGATCACTCCGTTCTTAACAAAGTACTCGACTCTGACCTTAGTAAAGTGACGTAACACAATGTAACTTCACTGTAAGTAACATTCAATCGTACCAGTCAAAACCCATTTATTCTACAAGCGATTACATTTCCTTCTTAGCTATTACAATACGAGGATCAGTTGAACAGTTCGCGGAGCGACATCTGTAGCTTAGCGGTAAAATTAAAATTTTTCGTGTGCTGCTAGATCTGTATTTTATGTTAACTCCTGTTAACTTCCAAATCTATCTATCAATTTCTTAATTGTTTAGAAGCTGTTTAAAATTGACGTGTCATGCGTGTTTTGAAAAACGGGCAAAATCAAACATCGCGGTGTTAAAAATTGTTTAGCGCCAACGGAAATTCAAAACAAAATTGTAAATGTGTCAGGAGATGCTGCGACTTTAAAACCAACGGTTTGCAAACAGGCACTAGAGTTTAAACGTGGTCGCACTTGACGGACAGAAAATGCAACAACTCCAGATGCGGTAGCCATCGTGCACAACGCGTTTTAACACGATATTCTTGAGTTAAAGTATGATGCACACGCTTATATGAAATTACTAAAATTTCGGAAACGCTCAATCTGTGGTCTTCCAACACCCTATGAAATTTTGTCAATAATGTCACGTTTGTTGCACTTTTTGGACGTCCACTGCTGGGATCGTCTTCAGACCACTTACCGTTGTTTCTGAAGGCCCAGCATCTCCTAACACATTTACAATTTTGTTTTGATTTTCCATTGGTGCTAAAACGTTTTAACAGAGAATTCATCACAACACGGTTTGATTTTGTGCATTTTGAAAACACGCGTGACAGGAAAATTTCAAAAGCTGGTAAAAAGTGAATAAATTGCCAGATATACCTGAAAATTAACAGGTGTTTACGCGAAATATACGTCTTGCAGTACACGAAAGATTTTAGTTCTACCACTGAGCTATAGATGTCGCTCCGCAAACTTTTCAACTGACCCTCGTAAAGTATCGTATAATTTTGGAAGTCCCTCCTGATTGATCAATAATCTCACCGCCTCGCACCAAAATAATTTATTAATGCACCCTTGCATTACTGCGTGATGATTCAACGGTGACAATGAGCTACTGAGAACACTTTTCAGAACATTATACATTAACTTAGATGATTTGGAGGAAATCTCATGTGACAAGTTCTTTCATGAGTCGCAAACCTACACAGACTGACGACCTCCTGGCAAACTACCGTGTAATTTTGTATAAATTATTTTGTACATTGTAATTGGAACAAAATGTTACAATATCTCATTGTTGGTAATTGCGTTTTAGTAATTACGTAACTTTACTACTGTAAATGTAGTTGTCACTGACAAGATGGATCGCATTCCATTAGGCTCAACAAGCACACGAGAAAGTACCAAATGTAGTATACGTATTTAGGTAACAGAGCTAACAATATCGTAT
>CM068367.1:1345030947-1345073447 GCA_034769895.1 Magicicada septendecula
TTTTAGTGCCGAAATTCTGACACTTAAATGAATATAGTTTTTTTAAGATTTTAAAACTTTACCAACAAATTGCGTATTGCACAACGCAGGGTCGCAACAGGTGAACCGAATGAACTTACTTAGGCTTGCTAAAAAAACAGTTTTCTCCAGTGAAATATTGTAGTTAATTAATATGAAAGTAATAGAGACTTACCGCAGCCGTTTATAGAATTATCTCGACATAGCTGGAAGACTCGTAGTTGTTGAAATCTTCATTTCTCTACCGGAGAAAATATGGCGTCGACCACCTACCCCAGTAATTTTTGTGAGACAAACTTCAACAGAAATTCCAGCTTCGTGTCCGTTTGCGTACCGCACATGACACCAGGAAGCAGCACCTTGAGTTTTCATACCGCGGACAGGCGGCAGATGCCGACACCGATCACGCAGTGTAGACTAGAGATCGGTAGGGCATATGTTCACGGGTAGGGTGCAGCACTAATTACCGCATTAAATTCTGTACTGCCTATAACGTTTTCTTGACTTTTAATTACTGAAGATTTGCCGCTCTATATTAGAACGGCACAGATCTGAGCTCACATTTGTTTTGAAATGAGGTAACGATAATAAAGCTTATTTCTTTTAAAACGTTAATATAATTTGTTAATTTTAAAGTTTACGTATTAAAAACTTAAAATTTTGCAAAAAACGTGTCACACGTTAACAAAATCACGCATAAATATATATATTTACAAAAATCACTGTAAGTCATGAGTTTAGCGGTAGACACACACACGATGTATAATTATTAATAAAATTGCGTCATAGTAGTTTTAAACTAAGTGCACTGTAATAAATTACTCATCTTATTACGTGTTCCTTATGCTTAAGTAGAAAGTACTTCCTCGTATTGATTTTGTAGACAGTTTTCCACAACGCTTTACACCGTGCTTGGAACTCGGTTCGCTATAATATTAAGTCAGATATTAAAGCCGTCAGTCATAGAATGCCGGATACCTAATCCCCATATTGAAACCTATCGATCGCACTATATTATGAAATTAGCCAGTCTTACAGGGACGGCAGAAATATGTTCTAATTTTCTTCCATCTAGCGACCTAATTTTTATAGATAATTGTAGCGTCAATAATTCGCTTTTTAAAAAGGTATACTGGAATATACGTGTATAAAGTATTTTGTTATTAAATTCAAATATATTTATACAAGCACAACAGGTAATATGGTAGTGTTTCAAGTATTTCTGAACATTCCTGAGGACGGAGAACTTTTATTATTATAGTGCATTCCTATTACAACATAGGTTTCTCTTGAGCTTAGCTTAATATTTATTTCTCTAGGTTTTCCATGTGTTGAGGCTGCCGTCACTAATGAAATTTTCCTTGAGCCATACTTTTCGCCTATATATGTGACCGTCCTTCGTCAGAAAATCCAACTAACGAAAAGCAAATTTCATAAATTATACTGTGCCCCTTTTTTATTGTCAACTTTAAAATGTAACCAGATTATGTTTTCATAAAACGCATCGTTGCATCAGGATTGTTAATATTTTCGCCTTTGATTTAGCATTTACAACGACCGACTTCTTCTTACCTAGTTACTGGAGAACTGCATTTTTCAATTGTGTAAGCAAATCTTTTCTACTTTTGCAAAGTTTCCAGTAAATTATGCTCCTGCATTTTGAAGTCTTCCTTCTTTACATGCTTTTGTTTTACTTATCAGTCTAAGGATTTTGTATCTTTTTCATTTTTTATATTCATAACATATTAACTCCCACGTAAACATACAGCGCACGTGATAGTGTGTGTTCACCCGGGTGTCTGTCCATCTCTTATATATATATATATATATATGTTCTCCTATATATTACATATGCTGTGCACGATACTAGATCATATTTCATTCACACTTCGTAAGCATCATGCTTAAGATACAGCGATGCCAACAAACTGTCTTTCCACATATATGTTTGGCATACGTCCATATTAACACGCTCTGCTTGGCTAAAAACTCGGGCAGTGATGGCATTCAAACAAAACGTTGAGGAGTATTTGTTACATCTGTTACAACACCGAAAATATGCCGTAAGAAATACTGGAGCTTTAAACGTTCTCAAATTTTAATTGTGAAAGTAATAAACAACCCAGCTAATCCAATGAGTTAAACACGACAGTAATTATACATTTTAGATTTAAAATGTAATTATAAATTTAAAAATGTTTAAAATAAAAGTTTGTAAGAAATTAGTGCCTTAACCAGTAAGTTTATAACTATTGTTACGACTGCCTACTGATCGTCGTGTGGTACAGTGGAAAACAAAATATAAGACACCAAGTAACCCATTAATCACCAGCTTTTATTATCACAATTAAACAGTTTGTAATCAACAAGGTAGTCTCTTACAACAAATCAAAAAAAAATTGTTCACACGCAATAAAAATGTCAACTAATATAAAACAAAATTGTATCACAATGTCCCGCACAATTATAAAACACATTACACTTCGCCACATTACGTTGAACCGCACTGGAATAAATCGCCACTTTAACTGACTGCTAAGTGCAGCCGTCAAGTAGATAATAGATAAGACTAAGATAATAGCGGCGCCTCCTGGCTGTGAATATTTCAACTAGCGGCTGGCGACGCGTTGTACTAGCTATATAACTGTCCACTAAAAACAAGAATGCCGAAGGGTATACCTTGGTCCTTTACGGACTGTTGAGGAGAGATTTATCTATTTTTTGTTATAATACTCTACTTACTTTACTATCCAACGCCCACCCTTGGCTGTTGGGCCATTAGGCGGCGCGCTGACCAGTAGAGACGTGAGAGCCTTGCCGTATCATCTTCGTCTTGGACCTGCGTGTCTGAGAGCAAGGCTGAACATGTAATTAGGTGATCCGCATTCATGGAAGCGTATCCACAGAGAACACACTCAGGAGACAACAACATGCAGATGCGGTGCAGGTGGGAGGCCAGGTAGTTATGACCGGTTGTAGTTCTAAAAAGAGCAACACTAGTTGCTCGGGGTAGAGTTCTGTTGATGGGGCCGTCCGTAACCAATGTTGCCCATCTTTTTCCCACACAGGCACTTAATTGTTTTTCTTTTAGCTATAGGCTTATTGAGCAGTTTATTCTTCCTTTCGCAGATGCATATAAGTTGGGGGTCTCCGGCTGAGGTAGTACTGCGCCCATTTTGGCGAGGATGTCGGCTTTTTCATTTCCCATGATGTTGACATGGCTGGGTACCCATTTTTTGTTATAATATTGTTACGACGTACTACGTGATCGTCGTATGGTACAGTGGAAGATTAAATATAAGACACCAATTAAGTCACTAATCACCAGCTTTAATTATCACAATTAAATAGTTTGTAATTAACAAGACAGTCCCTTACAACAAATCTAATACAAATTGTTCACACGCAATAAAAATGTCTACTATTATAAAACACAATTGTATTAAAATTGTCCCGCTGTCCAGCCTGATTATAAAACATGGCACTTCACTAATAATCACTTGAACGCACAGAGTAATATCGCCCGATAATAACTGAACTAAGGCCGCTGACGGCTTGTATTTTTATCTCCGCTCACATACCAGAATATTCCACAACTACGCCTTATCTCTACACTACAACGTAATTAATTGGGGCCTTGACACAGTCAGCGAGGCTGGCGGCGTTCAGAAAAGTCTCGCAAGCGCATGTTGAAATCGCGTACGCTATTATGTACGTACATTCAGCCGGATTCCAATGGATCGTTCGAGAAACACGTAGATTGTTCTATAATGTCATAACAATATATAACTTACCGTCCGCTTAAGCTGCGCTCTTACACTCCGCAGGAAACAAATATTTTTAAAATGCTGATATTTATTGCTTTAGATGTTACTTAACCTGTTTGAATGAATCAAATTGAATGAGTAGAAACATGCATAAAAAAAATTGTCTCGTTCGATGTTACTGGTTACTATGAAAAGAAATTATCACCACCTGATGTAGGCCTAATAACACAGAGGGACGACATAAGCTATAACTTTCTCAGATACAAAACATTTGATACTGGTTTATGATTTCGTACATTTTGTTTTCTTGACGTATTACAGTACATTAATTATCATCGTCATCATCATCTTCACAACACAACATATAGGCAAGGTGATGCCTGTTTTGCCTTCATAAATCCTCCAGCCGTGTCCTATACACACCTGTGTCCCACACAAACCCCCCACACCTGTGTCTTATAGGTTTGTATTTCCAGACATGTTTGAGCAGTCTGGAATTTGACATTCTTTCTAAGTGTTCTTTACACCGTTGTTTGAATCTTGTAGTTTTTCATTCAAGTTAAAAACTTGTAACTCTCCTCTTATGGACTCATTTCTTACACGGTCAAGATTAGAACACCTTTTAACTGCTCTCAACAATGACATTTTCAAGGCTAGTATTTTACTGTTTCCTTTTTTTTTTGTTTTTGTCTGTAATACGCACCCATAAGACAGTACAGAGAGTGCCATGACTTTGTAAATCTTTAATTTGTATCTCGACGTACCTTGTTTCTAAAAATATGTTTGATTGGTCCACAGATTGTCTGTGACTTACCCAACTTAACATCAAAATCATAATTTCTATCGTAGCCGATATCATTTTCCAAATAATTAAAGTGGCTCACCTGTTCTAGAATTCTATAACGAATAATTATTTTTGTTTTTATTGGCTCCTTACCTCGGAATGCCATTACCTTTGTTTTTGTAGTGGAGATTATCATATTGTTTTATTCGAAAATCTGATGAAACCTAATTTTTGCAAATCAGTTTCTGTATTTTGAAGTATATTGAAATGTTTGTCTTGCGATACGTATCTGTCTTAATACCAGGGTACGTATTATATTAATAATGATATTCGTGCAGTGACGTGTGCATGACATACTGTTGAGCCAACTTCCGGGTGATAGGTTTAATTATTATGGAAGCAAAACCAACCGAGAAAGGGCGCAAAAACTAGAGATCTAAGCATAACTGAATAACGAGTACGACATACGTATTCACTTAAACTACAAATCCGAGTAGACGTGAGTCATAAACGTCAAGAGGAAATATTGAATATTTTTTACAACTCTGAATTTGTTTCTTTCAAACAGATTTATGATTATATGCGCCTGCGCGTGTGGGTTTGTATTTGTGCGAGACATAGGATCTTTATATTAAAACTTAACCACTGGAGATAATCGAAAGAATGGAACAAATTAAGCCCATCATGCTTCTTAATACTTTGTAATAAGTTGCACGTCTTCTTTTAGAAATGTAAAAGTCATTTTTTAACGATAAACAAAACCGGAATGTGAGAGCAACATTCTTCTGACCATCTGTCGGTTCAAAAATAAACCTCCCTTAACGTAGCGATAAAAGTAGGCAACAAGTTTCCACTACATTTAGCTCGCCGTAACCTTCTCGGCTGTTCAAGACACGACTCGTTACTTACGCACAGTGAATATTGGAATTTGTGGTAACCTTAACTTACACACATTTTCACGTGTTTATAAAGTAAGTTTAAGTTAGCTTTATCCGTTTAAGCTAGCTGAAAAATATTAATCTTAAATGTCATTTAATGTTTTCGTTTCTCCTTTATTAAATATATTGTTGTAAAGTGATAATTATTATCAAGTTGTTTTATACCAAGTTGTTTTCCTTATTTGTAATTTTAATTTTTAACATGAAAATAACAATTTAATTATGCAATTTTTCTATGTACCCATACTCAAGGAGATATAAATTTTGTTGCACATTGCTAAAAAAACAAACTTACGGCTGTCATTATGTTCAACTTTAGTATTGAAATCCCTCCAATGATCTCAAACAAAAGTCAAATCTTTGTCAGGTCCCAGAACGTATACACTGACGCGCATATACACTCAAACTCTGTATAAAACAATGACAACAAATTGTGCAGAGAATAAAGCGCCAGCATTTACAAGCACTAAAGTGCCATTTCATATGTTATGAAATCCAAAATGTCATGGAATACAGATTTAAAATGTTATGAGAACTTCGGCTTGCCGGGCTGTAAGGCCGTGGTCCAAAGTTGTTAAGCCGAGCGTGAAAGCCTCAGACAGATTTAAAGTATCAACCAAGGGATAATGGCTGAAGCCTTCTGATGTCACATTCTCTCATTGGGCAAAGAAACTTGTCATTAGTAGGCACACCACTAAACGAACACCACAGTCAAGCTAATGTGGAAGAGTTTAAACAATATCTGGCCGCTGACTTGAAACAGAATAATAAATATATTTTTTAAAAAAATCCAAAAATAAACGGAAAACAATATCAGTTTGTACTGATTTTTCGTTCGAAAATCATAATTATGAGTTTAAAGGAAACTATTTACTAGGCTGTTACAAAATTTATTTGGAATTCTGAAATTCAATTACGGGCATGAAAACTTGTTGGTCCTCGACCTCTTGCAAAGCAAAACTTTAAAATTGTTCATCTTGTTATTTGAATTAGCAGTCTCTGTAATTTCAACTTTGTCATGTTTACATGCAAAACTGCTATTTGTCATGTTTCAGACAAGGCCTTTCAGTGTTTCCACCATTTTTAAGTACTAAACCACGACCTAAACATTTTCAGGTCGTGGTTAGGACTTGAAAATGGTGGAAACCCTGAAAGGCCTCGTCCGAAATATGACAAATAGCATTTTAGCAAGTAAACACGACAAAGATGGAAATTAATATTGTTGTTTGGACGCACACACACACATAGGTAGATAGATAACGCAGGCAGACGAATCTTTTGAAGGAGTCTGAAACATTCAGAGTCCTTTAAACGTTATTATATCGGGCACTCAAACAATTGCATGTCCTTTCCACATTCGTGTTTATACTGGGTAGGAGTTTTATATATGTGTGACACTAAACAGTGCTTGAAGTTGCCTTTCTTGGCGGACTATACTGAGTGATTACACGTGATGGTTAGGCATATGCTGCAAAAGCATTGTAATTAATCCAAATCAAAGATGCCAGAGACGGTTAAAATTGTAAACTTTATTTATCCATACACGTGGCTTAGCAGCTAATCAATTTGAATTTAATATTAAACTAATGAGTTATCCGAAGATGACAAAAGATCATTATTAACGGCCACAACATTGTGGTTTTCCGGTATTTTATGGCGCACGAAATATTTACTTAGTCGAACTCGAGTGGCACGTCCGTAGATCAACTATCGACTGCCTTACAATGTGCTCTTTCCATGTGCGCCGTATTGGGCACGCTGGTTTCAGTCTAGCTTCAACTGTCGAACGAGCAGCACTTAAAAGGTGCTTATAGATGGGGAAAGTAGAGGAGGCCAGTACTGGCGGCTAGTACTGGCCATGTGGTCACTGGCCGGTAAAATTTCTTATACACAAGGCAAGCACTGACCGCCGCTTTCGCGTCTCTTCTGGCCGTCAGTAGGTCTATATGAGTGACCGTGACAACATTTGTGCTCATTTTTTTTTTAGGTTCATCAGATTTTGACTATGTCAGATTTTAATAAAGAGTTTAATGTAGCTTTTGATCGTCATTGTGGACATTCCATAGTAATTCAAAGTTTTGGAACTCTTCCAAAATTATTCTTATATAATCTGCACTCCCCATTATACATTTCTTTTTTTTTTTCTTTTATTATATTGATGTTATCATTGTTAAGTCTAGCACTCATCTTGAACAAGTACCACAACAGCGACCAACAATAGACTAATGCAAAGCAAATCCCACCCGCCTCTACTGGCGGCCAGTGCTTGTTGCGATGGAATGTTCCGGTTACCAGTAGGTCACGTGACCGTCTTTCGAGCCAGTAAAATCAAACATGTTTGAATTTTGTGGCCGCCAGTCTCAGCTAGCCATAAATAGGAAAGTACCCCTATTGACAGGGTAAGTAGAGGTTAAGTTGTTGGCCGCCAGCACTGGTCTCCTCTACTGACCGCCTCTACTTTCCCCATCTATAAGCACATAGTTGGAATTCTCTCACCAACGTGGCCACAGCAGCTAAATCCCACAGCGGTATGCATGACCAGCATACCAGCAGTTTCAGGAACCTGGGTTTATACATTCGCTCCTCTCCCACGGACAAGCTTTTTTATCATTCTACGATGCAAGTAACCCCAATTATCCCTTCAACTTTTTCCTTCTAAAGAAACCTCCTTCCCCTAGTTTAAACTTTCTTCAAAGCTTCGGAAATTTTTAAAGACGTAAGTCGAATCTATAAATTTTACCATTCTTTTTAACAACTCACTACACGTCCGAGTCTCATCAGAAGAGTTTCAATTAAATCATACAATTTTACATTTCGTGGAGTTATTGTAATTCTTCTTGTAAATTAAAAAATCCCACAGTAGTAAGTAAACTTTTAGCGACAGCAAAAGTCTGGATCAACTGTTTAACTAATAATTACGTTACACAAAATATTAGGTTTAATTTTTTTTGTATCACTACTCTCTAAGAAGTCTTAAAATAAATGTTATTAAAATTAATTACTGCAAGATTAACGTTAAACATTTTCATCAACAGCCGTAGCAGAAGTGAGAAAGCGAAAATCACGAGCAAATACAATTTTAAAGCCACAAAGAGTTTAAGGTTTTAAACTCACCAAAAACCTTCAAAATTTTAAACGTACAGTAGGCCTAACAAGTAAATTTAATTCGCATGGTTGCACACACACATACCGTAACTTGAATTGATTAACCGTACGTTACGCCTGATGTAGCCTTCGGTACATACCTATTGTATTAATAATACTACTGGTCATGGTCTATTAATTACATTATACTATCTCTATGTAACATACAGAGGATCTGCACATAGCTTTAGGCTGCAATTAATTAAATGAATTTACGCCGCGTGACATTATTTGCTTATCGATTTAGTGCAATTAACAGTAAGCATATATAGATGTATTGTATACACCTGTATTATATACAGTATATTGTCCGCCACGTGGTATAAACTAACTTTCAAAGAGTCTTACGGAAGACAAAATATTCGAATATCGCAGATAGCATAATAATCATGCGTTTTTGTTGGTTTATCGGTTTCGTAGAAATACAGTAGGATTTCGGGTACAACAGTGTTTGGTGCTTTCAGGATGTCGACGTTTCGTTCCGTGAGCTCGAATCAGTTTCAAGGCGATTCGAATCTCACGAAGAAACGTCTGGCTTACGAGTTGAAAACTTCAAACATGTACAGAAAAATGTACTGCAACAGATATTTACCGAGAAAGCAAGGATTTACTCACACAGCAAGTGTGTGTGTGTGTGTGTGTGTGTGTGTGTGTGTGTGTGTGTGTGTGTGTGTGTGTGTGTGTGTGTGTGTGTGTGTGTGTGTGTGTGTGTGTGTTTAAATAATTTTTTATATTGTGCAGATCTCAACAATATTAGAAAGTTATTAAACTGTGTTTCGTAATGTGTTCTTCCGCCAGAAATAGCCTACTGTGCTCCATATGCTACTTGACAATTACTATTAGAATGTTGTATAAGAAAAGTTGTCCGCGCTGTTTGGCCGTGGTCTACGATTTATCGACAAACCAAAAGTTTCAACAGCACCACTGGCTGCCATCATTAGTGAAATTCAAAGAAATCCAAGAACCTCCTGAACGTAGTTTGTTATCGTCATAACTGGGTAGAAAGAAGTCTGCCGTAGCTGAGCACGCGCTCGCCAATGCCAACCATCGGATCCTCTTCGATGAGACGAAGCTCTTGTCGGTGGTGAGTGTGCTACTTTTGTACACTGTGCGTACTTCCCTCGTCTTCATGTGGAGTCCATCTTGATTCAGAAGCATGCCGCAATCGCTATGAATCGGCGAGGCGAAAGCATTCATTAAGTACTCTTTATGGCAAAGCGCGATGCCAGCCTCTCACACACCTTCTTTTTTCTGATTGGCCGATGAAGCAGTTTTTACCTGTGCGTGGGTTGCAATTAGTAAACAATTAGTATAGTTGTTTATAACAAAATGACCATTATAGTTATAGTCATTATAACAAAATGACTATAATTACTAATTATAGCAATTAGTAACAAAATGATGTTAGAAATAACAAAAAGCGACAAAACTCTTCTCACAAGACTCTTCTTCTTTCTAGACCATGGATAATAGGTATTGTAAAAAACAAAATTTCTTTGCCAAATGAGTTGAATTTTACACAGCTGTAAACAAATACTCTTCCCCTAAATTCTGCTAAACTCAAAGATGTTGAACGGCTTTCTATATATTTGAAAAATTCCAAAAATCAAAAAATGTATTATGCTTTAAATGAATGTAATGCAGGTCTAATAAAGAAAGAAATGGAAGTAGATATGTTATATAAAACTCGTAGAAACAGTAGTGGAGAAGAATTTGTGTGTTTTTCTAAAATAAATAAATATCTTTTATGGATTTATTTTGTTAGTTTTACTTCAAAATTTTTCAACAAAAGTAAGCATAATCCATGTATTATCATCTTTAAAGCTGTGTGATATTGGATAATTTCTTTTTTATGTAATTTTGCTAAATGACTAATTTCTTAATAAAATCAATTAAGTAATTTCTTGGGCTGAATATGTGAAAACTAAGAAAATAGAAAGTATTTACTTTCTCCTAAAAGTATCTTCTTACTATTGTAATAAAAATGGTTTCAATTAACTACTGTATAATGCCGTGTATAACTAATGTACAGTTTTTAAGGCCAGAAAGTCGTTAGTTTTTCATTGGCGTATTTTATTATATGTGAAAACAATATTTTAAAAGTAAAATGTTTTACATCTCGTTACAGATTACAGATACAAGCTTTACAAAATTGTTGTTAGGTTCTTGGTTAATTTCTGGTCGTTATAGAAAATATAGAAATCATATTAATTCCGTGATCATTTATGAAATGTTAAAACAATTGTTAGAGATATTTACGAGAATTAATAATGTTACTAAGAGATCACATTTGAATATGTTAAGGGATGTGGATCATATTAGTGATGTGAGTCATAGAGACAGTTATTTTTTAAACAAAAAGAGACAATAAAATTTGTAAGCAATTATTTTCGTACATAAATAGAGATTACCAAAATAGTTAAACGCTTTAATTGAAACAGGTCTTACTTAACCATAAAATAACTTCCTCAATTTAAATACGTGGAAAATAACGCCCTATCTCGTGTTGGAATCGGTACGGGAATTCATGTGAGAAGCCGCTTTAGTCAGATTTAATAAATTTTGTGCATCAGGCATTTTATTATATTGTCAGCTTTATTTTTTGCTCACACCTTACTTGAATCTTATTTTTATTTTCTGTATGAGTGTTTGACGTATATTTGCTATTTCTATACAATCTATAAATGATACTTAATAGAATACATTTATATTGTGTAGAATATTTTTCTGAGACAAATTAATATGTACAGGGCGGCCTCTAGGGTGTTTGCCGCCCGTGTGAGTTTTACCTTTTACGGCCTCCTGAATATACTTTCCATATCCCTACTTTCCCACACTATTTAATATTACTTTAATTAAAAATTGATACAGCTGTAATTAGTAGGCCTAAAATTGACAAACAATATATATATATATATATATATATTTTTTTTTCAAAAACTTATTTAGCTAAGTACTTACATGATATAAGTAGAAGATGTGCAAGTAAAAGTGTTAATACATTTTTAAAAATATAACAGTTTATTTACGCGGTCATCTTTTCAGAGTTTTTGTAACACTATAGTTTATTAAAAGAACGCTTTTCGCGCTTTGGCCTCAGAAGCTTTTTTTATAACATTGCTCAAATTGATTGCCTCACACATTTCATGTTCTATGGATAGAGTAGCTAGGGCTAACTGTATCCATAGAGAACAAGACCTTATTTGGAAACGTCTTAAGCATAACTAACAAATTTCTGTTACTGCTTACAAGCTGCTGTTGTTTTGAATACAAGTTGACAATCATAAAGGAGCCCGTTCGTCAAAACAAAACATGGTGTTTGGTATGGCCGCCCGTGTGCGGTACACATTTAGCACATATGATAGCGGCGGCCCTGAATATGTAAAGGTTTGCGGTTTTGACATTCCTCGATGCCCGAGAGCCTTTAAGAGACGGCTATTAAAAATGATCTATAGTTCTGTGCAAGAAAACAAGGAACCGTAAAAAATTAGTGCAATTAACACTTCGATCAAATTATAAAAGAAAGAGTATAACGTGAATTGTACAATTTAAATAAATTAATAAACATCATGAACAGTATTAGACGGTGGACGAGACAAAGCAGAACAGCAATAAAATTATGATATAAATGAATAGATGATTTTTTTTCATGTTTTGAAAAAATTACACAATGAAAACGAATGTGTGGCCATTTAAGACATCTGAAAGGACATTGATCGATGCTATATGCCACATAGTAGAAATTGACAAAGTCCACATGATGCTCTAGTTCTAGTTGGAGAAGATGTTTCTTTTAACCCAAAATATTACTTACATCGTTACACTGTAATCAGACAGTAAAACAAATGGAGAAGTTATCACGTGCGCTCACAAATATTTGTATACAATATCTTTTTAACTTTCAACACGGTAAATACTAAATATCTGACATACATTTAAATGTATCACAAAACGTTCTTTTCTGTACTAATAAAATATTGAGTCAGAAAAATATAGATATCAGAAAATACAATGCTGCTGAAACCCACGTCTCAAGTAATACTGTATTCAAAACAGAGTTCGGACCACGTCATCAGGGTCGCTGAACGCATCTTGAATATAAATTTGCAAGCACTGACCGCAAACGTAAATCTTATTTTCAGTGGCATGTTTACATGCTGCATTAACGTATCTCACACCAGTGTTATTCGTTAAAAATTTTTTTGGTGTCTTCTTTATCTTCTAGAAATAAAATTGTGATAAGACAGTTAGCATAGAAAGCAAACATAAAGTAGACGACAATTTATTATCAAGTTGAATTTGTACGGTAATATGAAATTAAAACTAACATTCTCCACAAAGGAGATATAAAACTCATATAGCTGTCTCTTACTGGCAGGCCAATAAGCAAGAAAGTCGCCTTAAAGATTTAAACAGCAGAAGTATTAATTGTGTTTTTTGTTGGAAACGGAAATCGGTAAATGAAATTGGTAACCGTGTTTTCGGCCTTAAATATTTCATTCGGAAATCACCTATTCTTCTTCTGATAGTTCCTATCTGTTTCGGTTGTTGGATATCGTACAGAATATTTTAACTTTCTGTAATGCTGCATGGAATAAATCAGTTGTACTCATGCCAAACCAGGTCCTTAATTTGTTCAGTCATGAGATTCTCGGTCGCCAACTCCTCTCTTTCCAAGTACTTTTCCCTGTAGTATGGACTGCAATAAGTAAAATCTCTGTTCATTTCTCATGAGATGTCCCAGATACTGTAGCTTTCTTATCTTCACTGTGTAAGTAACTTCCTTCTTTCTTCATCTTTCTAAGAACTTCAACATTAGTTACATGTACTGTCCATGAAATGCTCAGTATTCGACGGTAAAGCCACATTTCGAAAGAAACCATGTAATAGTAAACGAAAAAAGCAGAATTAAAACTTAACATCACAAATAGAAGCGTGTTTCCCAGCAAAATACGAACATTTTAATTAAACAAATATGTCCCTTTTCTTGTATAACTATTAAATAAACTACTGTTAATTTTAATTTTAAAAAATCAGAATTGAAGAACTTTTTTCCTCAACCAAACAACAACAAAAATTATTAAGGGCGCCTCTTACGCAGGGATGCATCGTGCCCAAAGAAATACAATACTTAGTAAAGTGTAGACCAGTGCTGAATGTGACTGGAAATCTACCAAATCAATAATCCTGACAGCGATGAGACATTGCCGCCATTACACAGCATGCGACCAAACAATCAGTGCGACGCCTATTAGTCTGTTTCGTACTTGTGGTAACACCATGTACAATGATAAAAAACTGGTTAGAACCTTACAGATTTTTCGTATTAAGTCATTACATACATACGAGAGTCAGTTGAAAAGTTCGTGGAACGACACCTATAGCTCAGTGGTAGAACTAAAATCTTTCGTGTGCTCCAATACGTATATTTCGCGTGAAGACCTGTTAATTTCCAGATATAGCTATCAATTTATTCACTTTTACCAGCAGTTTGAAATTTTCCTATCACGCGTGATTTTAAAATGCACAAAATCAAACATCGTGTTGTGATGAATTCTCTGTTGAAAACGTTTTAGCGCCAATGGAAAATCAAAACAAAATTGTAAATATGTTAGAAGGAGATGTTTCCCCTTACGAAACAACGGTAAGTGGGGCACATTCGAGTTTGAAAATTGCCAACTGCTGGTAGTTTTCTTTACCGGAATCTCCCAGTAGACTAACTCGCGATGGTGAGAAGTTGGTACTGTGTCTAAGAAATCGATAGATGATCTCTTTACGTCTGTGCTTGATCCAGTAACGTCACGTTTTTGTGGCCCTTGCTGGACAATTCTGTCGGAGTTGAGAGTAACATTCTACGTGCAGTTTTCCGAATGTTTTCATCTGGTACATCGACCGCATTCGGTAACTTTTTTTCTGGACAAGATTGCTATATCCACTTATAGCACCGGATTCTGATGAAGAACAGAATTTTTCCTATACTGGAAACGTGATATGAGTTAATATATGGATATTAGATAGCATAGTAATATTGGGTACTATAACAAACGTGATCGGGACGGCTCCTGAAAATAAATCTTTAAAGCTTTCAGCAGCCTTTGGAGAATCTGGGTCGATATAAGCCAGGTATCGAAACGGCCCCGTTAATTCTTTGACGCAGTGTCCTCATTTTATATGTTTCATTTCGACTGAGAAACCGAGTTTTCTACTTCTATTTATTCTTCTTCTCATTATTTCCCTTAAGGCCATATTATCAGGCTTGGTAATGTTTCGTCTATAGTTCTACAAATAGTTTGTGACAATACAGAAATTCGGGAGGATCGTTAAAGGTGTCGACGTTTGCAGTCTGTTAACTATGCACAAACCTTGTGCAAGTATTTATTAGAATACTTGAATTAAAAATGATATGACATGTTCACCTATGTTTTTTCAAATATATGGATGACATGTTTATGCAGTACAAGTGTAATGACATAAACAATCATTAGAGTGTAATGAGATATTTACTGAAATGATCAGTACCCAGATAGAAGTAAGTGGCATTGCTAGAATTAGTAACTATGGACACAGTTGTTCACACATAAATCCAGAGTTTAAATTACTTACGTACTTAAAGTGTCGGTTTTTGCTTAGTACACTTGATTAATCAAAAGCGAATCGTGTTCATAAAATATAAATAATTGATTAATTTTTCTAATCAGTTTCTGGAAGAAACCATTACCAAATGCCCAAGATCCATTATACCTGTAACCAATAATTAAACTACCAAATAGTGCAGTCCGTGTAAAAGTTACAATGTGCATTCCGACGGTTTTAACCTAGTTGAAAAGAAAACGAAAAACAGAATAAAATATAAACGAATTTATATTCTTCCATAAATATAAAGTAATCTATATCGTTTTCTTCCTAAACAGATTTTAAAACTTGAACTTTAAATGTATATTCTCTAATTTTCCGTTATACCCAATAATATCAGTATTCATTTTTTACATTACTTTCAAATCCTAGTACAAAAAGAACATTATTTACGTAGCCTACATAGGTCCATCAAGAACAGTGCTTCCTACAAAAATCTAAAAAAATGGTTTTGTGACTACTTAAATTCAACCTTTCGTTAGGAAAACTCAAATATCACTAAATTATTTTTGGATTTACCCAACGTAGACACAGTGCAAAGTCTCGAAACTATTCAGTTTAGACGTGTAAAGTACTAAAAGCACTTTGGTAGAACAGCAGTGCTGTGTATTACAAAAAATGACAGTGAAGTGAACATTTAAAAATCATGCAGAAAACACTAATTTAAACGTTGATATCTGAGATATTTAGTAATTTACGTTATAACAATGTCTCTCGTCAGTAGTTAAAATGTAGAGTAACAGTGAAAACTGTCAATTGAGAGTTTCGTCAATACAGCTATAGGTCTACTCTGAACAACCAAAATCTCCATAAAATATTATTGTATGTAAAACAACTCTGGACTAAAGTAAACTTACTGGAAGCTCAGTTTTGCAAATAATTTACGATTTTTAAGTAACTGATTTTTCAAAACACATTTGCACGTTAACCAGTCCGACCGTCATTTGTATGTGAAACAATAATGCTCTGGTCGGCTGGTAGGCAGGATTGTCAGAATTAATAGCTCTGCATTTGAATACGTCACTGGACTGCCACATGTTATTCATCTCCTGCTAGCGCCTGTGTTTTAAAACTTTTGTTACAAAAACAAACGTATTAAAACTGTTTTCTTAACCTCATACTACTGAAAAAAAAATTATGTAGATTCAATGCAAAGGAATAAATTTAAACATTATTTTCTTTTCCACTACTTCAATTATTTCAGCTATTAGTACACTTTAAATGTATCGATTTCATAAGCACCAACAGTCGATTCTCATAATTGTTTTCTCTTGAAATTAGTCGTAACATTGTTCAATTTTCAATTATTAGTATTTTGCATACAAGTGTTAATTATATTCGTGTGTGTTGCATAAAAAGATTTCTTTGTTTAGGTTTTCAACGAAGATCACGCAGGAAGTTGAACTACTTGAAAAAGTTGACACATATCTTTTTATTTCAAAATTGGAGAAGATGAAAAAAAAACGATATAAAACTAAACGACGACAATTATTTAAATAAAGAAACGACGGAGAAATCGTTTATCTATAAATATATAATACAAAGTAATTACTTTATACACCGACATTGTTCCCAGCTATCACTTAGGAGACCTATCACAAATGGTAATTACTGTTTACGCTATACATGGTCAATTATAGTGGCGCTATGGTTGACAAGTCGTTTTCACTAAATATCCGTAGAGGATTTTAAAAAACATTTATAGGAGCTAACGTTTGTTAGCATGAGAAACATCACGTAACAGGCATCGTTTCAAACCCAAAAGAGAAAAACGCAGAAGGCGACAGTGTAAGACGAACCATATACGAGTATTGTTACTACTTGTGTATATGAACTTGACGACACGATGTACCCAGGAAAAGAAGAGGTGAGGTGTGAGATACAAAGGCAGATACATTATAGACATTATACATATGTGTATAGTGCTCATATAAATGAAGAATGAGTGGTAAAAATAAAAGGCTTCTCACATTGATAAAATACGTATTTCTGTATCCCACAAGTACAAGGCTGTGTAAAGAAAAATATTTGTGACAATATATTTTTAAAATTAAAACATACATTAAAACGCAAATATTCAACTATAATTTAAATAGTTCTTTGGTTTTTGACTATCAAAACATATAAAAAATTAAAGTAAATTACGAATTTAAATATAATAATGATGGTGTTTTTTTATATCTTTCTATCTGCCGGATAACACGCAATTTTCCTAAACTAGGAACTAATTATTTTTTATAAAATACTCATTACACCTCTACCATTGCTTAAAAACACAAATCCTATTCAAATTACCGGCGTTTTTCAAAATTGTGTCTAAACACTGAAAAACCCTTTTTAAAAATTACCCAAAATCTCGTTTACTGTAAAACTGTAAAAACACTTATTTTCAGGCAATAACTTCTGTGAGTTCGACTTTTGCACTTTCAGACCTGTGTGTACTGAGCTCTTTCCACATGAGCCTCTAACTTGTGCTTTGGACTTTAACAACAAAGTAGATAAAGTCAATCAATAACTAAAAAAACTCAAATGATGATTACGTTCACGTTTTAAAATAAACGTTTCATAAGGATTATGGTAAAAACCATCTAAAACTAATTTTGTGTCAGATGTAGATGAAAATTTGTTATGGTTAATTTCCTTAGACAAGTGTAGGGTCAGGTTCTTAAGCAATTGGCTGCATATTATTATCTTTGTGACGTAATATAATCAAATGAGAGGCAAAGGGAGAAATTCCTCAGAAAAAATGGCGGATATCTTGTAGTAAATACTCATCTGACCTATTATTATGTATAAAGTATTTAAAATGTATATTTATATTACCTGAAGATGTTTTTTTTTCCTTATTTGGAACATGTTTCGAGAGCTCCCGCGCTCTCATCCTCAACCTTCGCGATCTTGCGTCTGGTGAAGTATTTGTGTGTTGGCTGGATGCTATTAAGGTTTCTTGTTGGTCTCTGGTATTTTAAAGTTGTATTATTGTGTGTGAATGTGGTAGATGTATTTGTATTTTGTGTATTTTCGATGTTGAGTGCTTTGAATATTGTGTCATCTGTTGTATTGATTTGTTTGTTTTTGTATTAGGTATTTGTTTAGGTATAATATACCAATCTTTAAATTAGAGAATACCAATAGCAGATGTTTGGCACTTTAGTATTTGTAATAATAATATACAAATACAAACAAAGGTAAAAAAACACGCACACATAGATATATACAACATACAAACGATGTGTCTGTATTACAGTTGGTAATGTAACCGTCACTGCGATATACACGGAAGGAAGTTATATTACTTGATAATATATGAACTAGCAGTCTGCTTTTGTGGTGTGAAGTCAACCACCGGATTGCTGAAATTGAAACGCTGCAGTAAATTAACGGATGTGACGTAATCTCGGTGTACTGTATGACCTGTACTCGACGGTTCCCGAATACACTTCACTGGCGCGCTCTGTTATAAATGAATGAAAGTATAAACATTATCCGTGCCCAAGTCGCTCTGAATATAGTGTTCCCCGTGAGAACGGAATTTTAATAAAATTAAACAAAGGGATAGCGTTACGGGGAATTAATATTTTATGCATTATTCAAGTCAAGCTTTATATATGAATATATTTAGATTAAACATTTTAACTACCACCTGGAATGAATATTTGCTTTAGAATCAGGGGGAGCAGTTTAAACTTTTGTAAAAGACCGTAATAAAGTGTATTGTTTATAAAAATTAACTTTTGGCAGTTTTACACTGAATTGAAAGAAATGTTAAATAAATTACGAATTACTGTTAACATGTTAAGATAAAATTTGTTTGGATTAGGTAAAACTTTATTATAAAAATTTTATAAAAATAAAATGTAGAGCTTTTAGTGATCTAAAACTTTATCCTCTACTAAAAAATATTTCGTCAACAATGTTTTAAATTTAAAAATTGTATGGCACTGTCTGATATGTATTACTGTTGCTTGTATCCTCTGTACTTAGATTGGGAAATGATAACTTGTACACGTTACTCTGGAAGTTTCATTCTCTTTTTTCAGTTAATTTTGTATTACAATTTTGTTCAATTGTACGAGAAAATTAAATTTTTTTTTTTAGAAAACAAAAAGCTACCACAAGTGCGTGCGCGCGCGCGTGGGGGTGTTTGGGTGTGGGTGTGGATGCGTGTGTGGGTGGGTGGTGGGCATAGGCGTGTGCGCGTGCACAAAACAATTTTGCAGTATATAGGTCAAGACCATTTAAAAGGAAATGTAATTTACTTGTACAAAGTTTTCAAATGTTATAAAAATTTTGTGTTAAAAAAATAAAACTTAGTTTACTTGGGTACTACTTTATGATAGTTTTAACACTATTGATGTAGTCTTCTATCTGACGAAAAGGTAACAAGAATTTTAATACGTATCCAGCAAAAACAACCAGGAAGATATACTTACTGTTTAGGAAGAGGAGAAGGCGAATAAAAGAAAACTAATAACTTGACTCTAAAGCCGAAGGATAATTTGCGAACACAGACGTTTAATAGACTCAGGTTGCGTACAAAGAGGAAAACGTAGGAAGGTTCAATCATGCAAAATGGATACTGTAGTCCAGAGAGTAGGGAACACGAGACCGATAGGTGAACAATTAGAGAAAAGAAGTTTTAGGAACAAAAACAAATAATTACTATTTTCAGTAAATGGTTTTTATTGTACAGAACAGAGGTAAACTAAATTTTTCTTTTTGTCGTGGTGTTTTAATTTTCTTGTTTGGATTTGAGACGCAACCACTAAATTTCGTTAACTTAGTTTCTAATGGGTATTTGCTGACAACAAAATAAACTCAAAGTAATAAAGCACTGTCGAATAATGTTCTGAAACTCGAAGATCGTACCTTACTCATATAACTGGTCTGTAGTGCGCTTCTTCCCGTGACATAGGTCTGTAGTGCGCTCTAACCTCAAAAACACTTTCTGTAATTTTCCATTCAATCTCTGATGTCAGTTGATTGAGATCTCATGTGATTTCTTCATGTCATAGTCTAATCTATTTATTAAACAAAGAAAAATTAGGTACTGCTAGTAAAGTGTGTATATCTGTGTCGATCAATACAATAAAATGAATTATTCAGAAGCGAAAAGATTACACAGCAAGAACACAACGGACTAAGTTAACGCTAACGTAACTTGCATATCGCTTAACAGTATTTAATCGTTAAAATAAAGACAACACGTTCTAGCTTTTCAATAGTCAAAGCACTCGTTTTAAAAGGAAGACGTTTTCGGTTTGCAACAGCTTCATTAACCAACATTTTTGTAGTAATGTTTTGTAGATTTATTACAATAACATCACCTACTGCACTCCACTAATACACATTCTCATGATAAGAGCTGCACAGTGATTTAACTCATAATCATTAAAAGCAAAGGCTAGACAAGGCTCTCGGTTAAGAGAGTGCCATTTTCTCAGTTTGCTTCTGTAATTATAGTTTTGTTGAAATTATTGTATTTTTGTTTCTGTATATTTTTACCGAGACTCTAATTTGTTGTATTTTTTCTATTGTCCTTTCTTTTCATGAAGATTTTGTTTACGGTATTACCTGTTACCTATCTTACGTGTTTTTTGTCGTATTGATTACCCAATTTTTGTATATTGTCTTGATATTCAGTAATTGTTCTCTCTTGATACGATTTAGATGACGGCTCTTATTTCAATCCTTTTCCTAAAATTTCTTTTCCTTTGTGGTAAATCTATATCCGGAAAGTTTTCCACAATCATAATTACAGACTTTCTTTGTTGACTCTGTTACTCCGACTAAACTGACAATATTGTCTCAAAGTTAGAATTATTAACTTACCTGTTCAGTTCCTTTTCGATATACTTATATACCAAATTATATATTTGTTTCTGTACGACTACGAACGAGTATATTTCTAACAGTTCTTTGTTATGCTCCAATTTTGCAGTTTTTCAGTTACAATGTTACAGATTATTAACACGATAATCACTTCCTACGAAACCACAATATTCACTTAGATTCGCACTTGTAAAATCGCCAGATGTAACTAAACTCAGTGCTTCGAAATCCAGTATTTATACCGCCGCCGTCTTGCATTGTAGCGATATAGCTGGCCTCCATGCCGGCAGAGTAATCGAGTAAGATCTGCAAGGCGCATCTCAAACAATCCAGAGCGTTACAAATTCTCCCGCGCAAATACACGTGCAACGTATCACGTAGTGACTCATCGATGCGTCACTATTTATTTCCTCAGTGTAGCAAAACTTCTCTGATGGTGTTGTTAACGGATTTGTTGGATTTTTAAGAGCATTTAGAGTTTAAATATTTGTAACAAGTTTTATATCGAGTTAAATTTATGCAGGTTTTTATTTGTTTTATATCATTTTAGACCTACATTAAATTGTATTTACAAAGTATAGGGATAGCGAGTAGAAGAGAAAGTGAGATCACTCTGGGCGCGCGCTATAGTCGTGAATAGGGCTAGCGGTGACCACATTAAACTTCGGCGCTGCGATCGCATGTTGTTGTAGTTGAGACGGTAAGGCTATTAGCCACGTGCAAAAAAGAGCTGTGTTTTATGTGTTGTAAAAAGTGTGTTTGTGCGTCTTATTACTTATATCGTGTTCAGTTGCAATTAATTATAGGTTTGAGTGATTTACAAATATTCTGAGTAATAAACGTGTGATAATATATAGTAAAAATACTCACAATGTATGAATGGTTACAGTAATAATTTGTATGTGTTATTTTCATATACGGGTAGTTTTAAGTTTCGGTTAACAGTGGGTGTGAAAAATTTATGTAGTAGTCCAGTTATATAGAAGTTGTGTGTTACAATATATAATAGAAATGCCACCCTGTTTTGTATCTGGATGTAGGAATGGCTATGGTAAAAATTCCTATAAAGGAAATCATTTCTTTAGACCTCCCAGAGACGAAGATCAGTTTGCAAAGTGGGCGAGGGCAATTCCCAGGAAGGACAAATGTCTTACCCATAAATCTTACATCTGTCAAGTACATTTTTCTGACGATTTGATTCTGAAAGTAGATTTATTTGTTGTAAACAATAAAAAGGTCGAAATGCCAAGACTGAGATGGAACTTAAAGCCTGGCGCGGTACCTCATATCTTTCCGAATTTGCCTACATATTCGATAAAGCCTCTAAAACTCCGAAAGTCACCCGCAAAAAGGCAAATGCAGCAAGTACAAACAGACCAAGAAAAAAACAATTCTACAAACTTTTCTGTGACAGAAACAGTGAGTCCAGACCACCCCCAGACTAGAACACACCAACACGATCAACTGGATGAACAAAACCAAATCATGTTGCTGAAACGGAAAATACAATATCTAACTCATACTTTGATAGAACTAAAAATAAACTGCGTTGTGAGAAAGCAAAAGTTGTTTTACTAGAAAAGAAACTTGCCAGGAAGGAATGTGACTCATTTAAAAGAGGGATGAAGAATTTAAGTAAACAGCAGAACATGATTGTAGATGCTATGGTTAAAAAGTCTAATTGGGCAAATTCCAAAGGAATGAGGTACTGTAATGAGCTAATACTGGGAAGTTTGCTGCTTAAAATCAAATCCCCAAAGGGATACAGATATTGCTTGCAACATGACTTGTTGCCACTTCCGTCGTTAAGCCACCTGAAAAGACTGTGTAAAGGTTTAAAATGCTCTTACGGGGTAAACACTAACGCTGTAAATGCCATGTCAGACTTTTTTCAAGGAGAAACTGATGAAAATAGACGTCTCGGAGTAGTAATAATCGACGAAGTGAAGCTAAAGGAGGAAATTCAGTTTAATGCAACTTCTTTAAAAGTTGATGGCTTTGTAGACTTTAACGATTATACACCTACGGACATGAACAATCCTCTGGCGAACCATGCCCTAGTATTCATGTTTGTGCCTATGTTATTCAACTAGGTACATGTGGCAAAATTTTTCATACAGGTTATCTTGCAGTTAGAGCAACGAGGTGTAAGAATAATTGGATTTACATCAGATGGTAGTCAATCTAATAAAAAGGTGTGGGCAAACTTAGGAATCTGTGGGAAAAGAGATATGATTAAATGTAGTATTCCGAATCCGGCGAACGAAGGCAGGAGGATTGGGCATTCTCAGATGCTGTCCATATAATAAAATGTGTGAGAAACTTTTTCCCTGACAAAATGTGAGTATTGTACAACAACAACATTGTCAGCTATGAATTCTTTAGACTAGTTTACAAACTGGACATTACTGCTGAAAACACAGGACTTAGGACATGCCCTAAAGTGACAGGAGCCCATCTTGATCCTACATCATTCCAACGTATGAATGCAAGATTGGCGTTCCAGTTATTTAGTAACAGCATAGCCAACGCAATTAAATGTTATCGTGTCACGAACTGTGAATGGTTTGTAGGTAGTGAGAAAACAGAAAGCTTCAGCAGAGGCATGAATGACCTCGTATTAAATTCATCAATTCCTACTAAGGGACTTTACAATTGATCAGCGTTCCATCATATATTATTGAAATTTCTACAAATTCTTAATTCAGAAAGCAACACTTTCGCCTCAGAGAGAACTCTAGAATCACTCAGGATTACTCTAAAAAGTACTCTGGCGACATCCGAATATTTTTGGAGCAAGAAATTTAAATATGTGCTTACTGCAAATTTCAATCAAGATCCTCCAAAACGCCATTTCGGGATTCTCCGCTCTTTGTCTTGCGATGACCATCCATCTACAGTTGACTTTCTACATCTTAATATGTTGCAGTCTGTATATTATGTTCCACTTAAAATGTGCTTACTGTAAAATTCAATTAAGATCCTCTAAAACGCCATTTCGGGATTCTTCGCTCTTTGTCTTGCGATGACCACCCATCTACAGTTGACTTTCTACATCTTAATATGTTGCAGTCTGTATATTATGTTCCACTTAAACTTACGTTGACAAAAGGAGCAAACTGTTAACCGAAAAATGAATCTCCACTCACTTCTTTTGTAAATCAAATCCGTGAAATCTGTAAGGAGGTAGAAAATGAAAACAAAGTCCTCAAGAAATCAATGGAGTTGCTCATCAAGAAAAATGTAGTTTTAAGGGACTCGGAATGGGCAGAGGAACTACCTGACCTTAAAACTTGTGCTCCAAAAGAATGTCTCGTGTATCATTTGGCAGGGTACATAGTGAGAAAACCATCTAGAATTACTGACTGTGGTGACTGTGCTGTTACACTGAGCAACGATCGTCCTCCTAATTTACCTGCTGCTGTGTGGACAAAAATAAAAGATTACGAAACTATCAAAGAAACATCTCATTTAACGCACCCTGCAAATGGTGTTTATCATGTACTATTACAAGCAGAAACAACTGTTACAATAAAACTTAGTTCACCAAACAGTATGTGGGCGGATATTTTTTATGAATATTTGGATGAAATCAAAGAAATTAATGTGCCCGCAACGGACAGCGTAGGATGTTCCCGTGAACACACACTAGACATTGTAGGCAAAATAATTTTAAAATATATCCAGTGCCGATTCTTTTTTCCGTACGAACGAAATACGTAGAGAAATGACCAGTACAAAATCGGCTAAATCCTCTCGGAAAATTTCGAAGGTTTTGAACTGCTGACATCCTAGGGTGAGTACATTGTTTAAATCTTATATCCTTTTGTGCTTGTACGCATTACAGTGTATCGTAAATATAATTTTAATTGTTACAACATGTAAAAACATTTTAGGACATTTTCAAATAACTATTATTTAATACAGAATTGTGTTTGTATCAAAACTTATTTGCGTGCTTCCCGCTGGCGTACACAACAACGGGCGATGCTAGCGCCACGCTGCGGCGAACCACAGGAACTAGCTAAGTGATCTCACTTTCTCTTCTATTCGCTGTGGTATAGGCTTAATGCCTAAAATATTTACTGTTGGTCTACGGCGCCATTCAATTTATTAATATTGCGCAATTCATGTTCTGCAATTCTCGTCCTACAATTAATGAATGAACTACCCTCGTATTTATCTCTACTGTGAATCATCTTTTTATTTACTTTCAATTACCATATTTTCTTCGTTTATACATAATAAAAATACTCCTTAGATTTATACAGTAATACAAATAAGTGTAGTTTTTTAACACTTTTTCTATGTAAATTAAGGAAATGTTTTAAACTACTACTCTCATCATTCACCGCTATACATGTACCAGTTTCGCTACTGTTCAGATTACGTTAGAAAAGATTGAGAACTGTAAGTACTGATGTAACGGGTGAGTAATGGGCGTATTCAAGTTAGCCACCTGCGACGTCGGTAAGTAATGGCCACCCTGTAACCTGATATATGTCATTGGGGAGTAGATAAATTAATATTACATCCGGATGCAGTTGAATAAACTGCATATTTTCCACAAACACATCCAGGTAGTATTTACTTGAGTTTACAAGATGGTAAATTTCTTAGTTAAAATTCTTACAAGTCATCGATTAAATATGATATTATTGTACGTATATACTTTATTAATTCGTTAGTTCAAGGCACAAATATAATTGAAACACAATTTACGACATTCTTAGTAACATATTTTTCAAAAATTTATCAGCTGCATACTTGAAAACCTATTGATTTTTACAAGACATCAAACAATCATGAAAAATAAGTTATGAATCAGATTAATCATTAATTGTTACGAACAAAGTGAGATTTATCTTGGATTGGAAGTTTCGATAAATAAATAGTCTGCATAAGGATGAAACGGATCTTACAGCTCACAAGGCTTAAAAGAAAGGAAATGTTAAAAAATATGATTAGATGATGTTTGAAAAAACTTTGATCACTAAAATGAATTAATTCAGATGTAGAGCGTCTATAAATAATGACGCCTTTTGGTACGACCGACATAGTTTAGGAGAGACTTGGTAGACTGCCTAAGTAACCGTTTGGAATGCAACAATGCGGTGTGGACAGCACTGTAAGTCAATCACTCATTATTATTCCAACATGTTATCCCAATCTGAGTGAACCTGGGAGGTCAAAACGTGCCTCGATTGTGTAGTGCGCTCGCAATTTATTAGGATCTCTAGGTTAGATGCCACACCCTCTGGTCTGCTATACCATCAACGACCAAAAGCAAAAATGCAACACGCTCTGCATTAAGCCATGTTCTACAAAGAATTATATAAAGAAAAAGCTTAACATTTCCATCCAGCCATGTGCAAGTGTTTATACAGCTCCTTTCGTCTCTCGATCCTGGACACCAGGAAGTTTCTGTTCCTGTCACCCCTCGTAACAGGCCTACTTTCTCCATCTCATTGCATGTGCCCTCCATCAAAATCTCCTGGGTCTACCCCGTTTACGTTGTCTATTTGGAACTCAATTTAACAAATCCTTACGTTATCGATCATCAGGCATTCGTTCTACGTGGCCAAACCGTACGAGGCGTTTCGAATTTACGGTGTCTAAAATTATTTTGTCAGCATGTTTTTGCCTCCTTGTATCTATTGCACTAAAGGTTCCCACAAAACCTTCTCCAGGAATCAAATTTTACACTGCTAGGAACCTTCGCATATTTCTTTATCTCCCATGTTCCCACTTTTCAGAATCATAGGGGATTATGCTTTCTAAGATCATCACCATCGTCATTTTCTTCTTTTTCATCATCATCATCATCTTCTTCTTCTTCTTCTTCTTATTATTATTATTACTTTCCCCCACCTCCTACCCCACCACCACCTCCTCCTCCTCCTCCTCCTCCTCCTCCTCCTCCTCCTCCTCCTTCTTCTTCTTCTTCTTCTTCTTCTTCTTCTTCTTTCCTCCTCCTTCTCCTTTTCCTCCTTTCCTCCTCCTCCTCCTTCTGTTTCTTCTTCTTCTTCTTCTTCTTCTTCTTCTTCTTCTTCTTCTTCTTCTTCTTCTTCTTCTTCTTCTTATTCTTCTTCTTATTATTTAGCACCATAGCTCAACGTCAGCCCTGCCTTCCAACACCAATATTTTCCAATGTCTACTATCGGTCGCTATCTCAGCGTAACTCTTCACATCCGTTCTTCTGAGATCTTCCACCACATCATCCATCCATCTTATCCTAGGTCGACCCTACTGTTCACTTGTATAGACATGTGCCCTTAAGATTTTCTTTTGAATACGCTGATCATTAATTCGTTCTACTTGACTTAGTCATTTTAGTCACTGAGCCTTTACTGAATCTTAAGGTATTCCCATGCTTATAGAACCGCTCTAATTGTATTCGTTGAACTTTTACAAATACTACAACATTTGTTTATACTTTAATAGCTTATCTATAAGTTTTTTTTAATTTACTAGGCATCATCTTTTTTAATCTGCACATAAACGCGTCGTACAATCTTCCTTTCAGACGTTCTTAGCGTTTCATGTTTTCTAAGATGGCATAACAAATAACCTTTTTGATTCTGCGGGTTGTTTATCAAATCTATAGTACAAAATTTGCCATTTTCTCTTGTTTTATTTTGCCTCTGATATCTTCATTACTTCTACAATCTTTTGTTAATTTCGCTTAAGATGCCTTGAAGATGCTTAAAAGTCAGTTAATAATATTTTCGAATCAGGTAACGTTTGGTCGAAACTAAGAATAATATTTATAAAAATCAGAAATATACCTTTGAAGCCCATAAAAAATAACAGAGAGACCCATAGATAATGAGTTGGTGTAATCCTTATACTGGGATTGTAAAATATAAAAACTATATAAAGTTTACAGTGACTTGTGGTTGTGAGACGTGGACAATGTCGTCACGTGATAAAACGACCTAAAGAACTTCAAAAGACGGATATCGAGAAAAATGGATGGACTTGGAAGAAACAACAACACCATGGAAATTCTTAAGAATAAGAACGGACCACGAATTTAATCCCATTGTGTGTGTGTGTGTGTGTGTGTGTGTGTGTGTGTGTGTGTGTGTGTGTGTGTGTGTGTGTGTGTGTGTGTGTGTGTGTGTGTAGTAATGCCCTTAAGACATGGATATCATACGTAGAGCTGGTGTCATACCTGTTCATATTGCAACTGTCGCGTTTCTACGAGCTAAAATGTAGAAACGAGTTTAAGTGCTCACAACTATTTTAAAATATTTAGAGCATGCTTTGCAAGGCGTGTTTTTTATGTCTCACCGCTTTAGTTGACCCACAATTACTTAAAATGTGAACTTTCTTTTATAGGAGACTAATCAATAAATACTAAGTTCAAGATCGATATAGAAAGAAAAACAGCGTTCTTTGGAGAAAAACTGGCTGCGTTTGCAAAAGACCGCTTTACGTCTTGAGATAAGACTACACGCGTTCACTATTTGATTGGCTTGAAATTCCGTATGAAGGTGTAATATGCCTAAAAATAAAAGGTAAATACATACAAGAGAAGCATAAGTAAGTAACACGAATACCTATAACTGACACCATGATTTGTTGTAAACGTAGCTGGAGCGATGGTTAGAAAGTGCCATAGAATTAAGTGCCACATTTACAATACAGTGCAACCGTAAATACGTGCCGAGTAATAGTTCATGCGGAAAATAGTGTCTGAAAAACACAAATAAACAAATAATCGAATAATTAGCAATATACTTATAATATTTGTCCTCAGTATATACAGTGTTTTAACTTGAAAGTGTGTCTTTTTTTTTGTAACGTAATTTCGCTTTGAGAAAAAAAATAGAACGAAAAGTAACTGGTTTAAACGGATCAGATTAATAAAAATACAAACAATTTATTTTTCTAGTAAAACAATCTGTTGGTTCCTTGTTGTCCAGAAAGTTTGTATACAAGAAACAGTTAATGTTTTAGGTCAAACGGTTTTGGTGTAAAACACTGTAGAAAGCGACCAAAAAATCTAGGGTGCTACGTGCAAACTGATTGACAGGATGTTTATGGTCTTGCAACTATATTCAGTTAATTACGTTCTCACGTAGGCTTCCGCGGCCGGTCTCCATTATGTTCTTACACTCTTCTTCCGGTATGGACCGTGTAAAAAATGTCCTGTATGACAACGTTTCACTCATATTACAATGAGTATCCTCAGGTCTAAGTGACTCTCACTTAGACCTGAGGATGCTCATTGTAATATGAGTGATACGTTGTTATACAAGATGTTTTTGACGCGGTCCATACCGGAAGAAGATTTTAAAAATATATTCATCAAATTTATTCTCTAACTGAGAAATATTGTTTCGGTTTTTTGATACGAGTTCATTCATTTCATTCATTCCTCTGGCGCTGCAGCCCACGATGCGCCTTTGCCCGACCCGACTTGTCGCCTCCAAACACCTCGCTCCTCCAATCCCCGATGCCTATCCTCCTGAGGTTGTCTTCTACGTTCTGTAGCCACCTTCTTATAGGTTCTTTGCTTCTTTGTTCATCTATTGTTCCTATAAAAATTGCTTTGGGCATTCTGTCCCCCACCATAAGCATCGCATGTCCCAACCAGCTGTTCTCGTAGACTTGATGCACTTCACTATGTCCTCGCCATCTATCAATTCCTTCAATATCCTATTGTTCCGTATGCGCTATTCTTCACATTCCTTCAGTGATCCAAAGATTTGTATTAGACTTCTTCTTTTAGAGACTCTTAGATTATGTATGTCACAGTTAAGTAGTATTCAGGTCTCCGCAGCATACGTCATAACTGGTCTTATTATCTTTACGGTATTAGCAAACTTGTTGCCACTACCACACCATAGATTTTCCATTTGCATGACTTACTACGATTGCAATTTTTACATCCTCCACCGTTTATTTACAGCTTTCTTAGCATGTGCAAATGATAAAGTAAATATAAATGTATAATTTCTGAAACTAATGTAACCCAACTGCGTATACCAATTTATAACGAAATATAACAATAAAAATCACGTAATGATACAATACACAAGCACTGATCATTAACTGTATCAAAAAACAGCATTTGCTGTTTTGTATAATGTCGTACAATTTTAACATTATTATAAAACTTTGTTCTAACATTAATATTGTTACGACGGTCTCACTGATCAGTGGAAAACAAAATACAAAACACCAATTAAGTCACTAATCACCAGCTTTAATTATCATAAATAAACAGTTTGTCATCAACAAAATAGTCTCTTACAACAAATCAAATAAAAATTGTTCGTACGCAATAAAAATCTCAACTAGTAGAGTCCCGTACAATTATAAAACACATAACACTTCGCCACAATACTTCGAATCGCACTGGAGTTAATGGCCACTTAAAACTGAAACTAAGCGTCGCTGAGTGCTTCTATTTATACCCTAATGTAATTCCAGAATTATCCATACTACGCGTCAAAAACGCTACTAGAAAACACTAGAATGTAATAATTATGCTCGCAATTATTGCTTGCCGCCTTCAACACATTGTGCGCAGACTGGCGAAATCTGGATCAGTCTCGGCTACGGACGCGTGACAAGTGTCATGTAATTGCCCTTCATCACAAAGTAGCAGCAATATGTACGCACACACACATCACAGCCGGGCTCCGCTGGAATAGCCGAGAAACACGTAGAATGCTGTGTAATGCGTTACAATATTATACCATTACCAAACATAACATTGACGTTGTAGTTATAACGTCATATAATATGAAACTAATTATAAAAATTGTTTTCATACAAAATTTTATAACAGAAAAATATTAGTCATACAATACATATTACAGTATTATTTGTTTACTATGAGGCTGAATTACATGATGATAATATGTATACTAAAACACATTTTAACTGCGACGTGTTCTTCAACGATTGACATTTTTGTAACTTCTATTCTGTTATATTTATGAACAAGTGTAAAAATAGCTTAATCTTTAGAATTTGATTAGCTGTTCAAAGTTATTCACTGAACACATAGAACAGTTGTTCAAATTTATTATTATTCTTTATGCATTCATCATAATCATAAGAAGGGAAGCGACAATAGTATGCGTGTGTGTGCGCGCGCGCGCGCGCGTGTGTGTGTGTGTGTGTGTGTGACGGAGAGGAGGATTACTTCGAAGACGGAGGTAGATGTGGATCACGATTGTATGTCAGAGTCTACAACTGATTTGACGTAACAGTATTGACATATCCATTCGTTCAAGGATACTTGTTCGTGCCAACTGCCAGATTTATCGTCAGTCAGGAAACCTTTATAGTGTGTGAGACACACATCCTGTTTAAATGCGTTTCCTTGTACCTCATGCCAAGTCGAAAAGCAGTATTTCAAATCGACCGTAAAGACGCCAGCACGACTATCAACTGTATTACATTAGATTTTAAGGAATTTAATAAATGGTTTAATTTGTAAAACTTAAATTTAAATACTAATAAATATAATTTAAATGTTCCTTGTTACACTAGTTGAATTTATTTCTGCGTTTGAGTGTCTATGTAAAGTAGTGTAGGCATTGAACTATTCCCAGTGTAACTAAATAGCTTCCAGTTAATTGGAAAATATCAGTTTAAAAAGCGTACACACATACGTAGTAGTAGTAGTAGTAGTAGTAGTAGTAGTAGTAATGGTAGTGGTATTGGCAAAGGGGGCGGTGGCGGTGGCGGCGGTGGTGGTGGTGTTGGTGCTGGTGCTGGTGGACAAACCTAATTACCCCATAACCAAAATTTATACCTTCTAATCCCTCACAAAAACGGATAGATCCCTCACATAACATAATCGATAGTAATAAAATATACAATTTACGTGCTTAAAAACTCATATATACATTCACTTGTCAGACTAACGTCCGCCTGAGGCCTGCCTTCACTTATCTATACTGTTAATAATGGCTCAGATCTTGCTCTGTTAACTACATCATAAGCGCCGTCAGTATGAAATAGTGCTTATGAAGAAATAGAAATAGTTGATATTGGAGACACCAACTCATCTGAGATGTTGTAGTAAAATTATAGAATATGAAACAGCCTTTGTAGTATCATTTTATACAAGAGAACTCTACAGTGTGTATTGCATGACGTGTATCATATTATGATCTTATTATGTCATCAAAAAACTCATTTTTATTGTAAGTCTCTAAATTTGCTTAGAGACAATTTGTTTACGAAAATCTTTCGAAAGTTTATAAAATCCGAGATGAAGTAATGAAGATAAATCACGACCAAAGAACGAAAATATCTGGAAAACCTAGAATTGTGATTACGGCAAAGAAAGTAGAAAAATAAAATGGACAGAGAAGCTACATTGAAGAGGCGTTAAGAACAATTAGTGAAATTAATAAATTGGTTGGAGCTATCTATATCTATAAAAATGAATGTTTGTTTCTTTCTTTGTCCCGTATGCGTTCCTATACCATTCATCCGATTGCGATGAAACTTCGGTGAGTTGTTGTGCGCACGCCCGCGAAGGTTTCTGAATTTTTTTCAATGGGGCCCTTTGCGGGGTTCTTGGGGTCTTCCACATCTCCTCCTAAACCACTGGACCAATTTCAACCAAACTTGGCACAAATATTTTATGCAACGGGAGAACCAACATAGGGTAGGTGTTTTTTCGATGGGGTCCTTTGGAGGGTCCTTTGGGGTCTTCCACATCTCCTCCTAAACCACTGGACCGATTTCAACCAAAGTTGGCAAAAATATTTTACGCAACGGGAGAACCAACATAGGATATGTGTTTTTTCGATACGATCCTTCGGGGGGTCCTTTGGGGTCTTTCACATCTCCTCCTAAACCACTGGACCGATTTCAACCAAACTTGGCACAAATATTTTACGCAAAGGGAGAACCAACATAGGATAGGTGTTTTTTCAATGGGGTTCTTTTGGGGGTTCTTTGGGGTCTTCCACATCTCTTCCTAAACCACTGGACCGATTTCAACCAAACTTGGCACAAATATTTTACGCAACGGGAGAACCAACATAGGATATGTGTTTTTTCGATATGATACTTCGGGGAGTATAATAATGATAATAGACGGAATGATTACGGGGAACAAAGCAAGAGGAAGAAGGTACGGTATGTTGCCATAATCGATGATGTGAGAAAACTGTAGAGTATTTACAGACGCAGAGGATGAAACACAGCAAGGAGAGAACAGTTCTGCTGTGCCCTGCCTTCCTACAGTAGCAATGCTAATGATGTACATGAAAACTATTTGTGTACATGAAATATTTACTTTACCTTCTTATACAACATAATCGCAAGTACTCGTTTCACTTCCTTATGTTCTTGTCTGTAGATCGTAAATTTTATTTGTTTCTTAAAGCCGCTATACGTTGACCGTGTTCGCTATTTTATAGTTGTATTGTCACGCCACAGCAGAACGTCCTACATGTTTCTCGGCAATCCCAGCAGAGCCCAGCTACAATGTCTGTGTGCGTACGTGACACTTATCATGCGTCAACAAACGAGGCTATTCCAGTCCATACGATCGGCGCACTGTGTTCAAGGCCGCGAAACATTTACACTCTAGTGTTTTCTAGTAATGTTGACGCGTATAATGGATTATTCTGGAACACTTGTGCTATCTATTTAAACAACAACAGCTGCCGCTTAGAAGACAGTTTACTTCGCGCGATTACTCAGAGCGTTTTAAGTGGCTATAGTGTAAATCGTTTATTTTGCGGGACTCTATTAGTTGACATTATTATTACATGTAGACAAATTTTGCTCGGATTATTGTACAGATTGATTATAAACTGTTATTTGTGATAATTAAAGCTGGCTGCTGATTAGTGGTTTCATTGGTGTCTTGTATTTTGTTTTCCACAGTACCATACGACGATCAGTTGGACCGTCGTAACAGTATACTCGTTGGAGTCCTCATAAAAGTTTCTGAAATGTATGGTTTCTAAACGTTCTGTTGCGTATTATTATTATTTTTATTACAATTATACAAAACAATTTCTTCTTTTTTTTATAATAGCACTATAATATATTAGATAAGGTTATATTAGTTAACACTGTAAAAATGTTATGAACATTCTATGTAACAAACATAAAATACTTTTGAAAATTAATAAATAATTATTTTTAAAAAATAATATAAATTATACAAAATATCACTATAATATTGACGACTCGGAACACTAAGTTTTTTATAAGTAAAAACGTAAAGTTTTACCTTACAGCCTAAACCGGCTTTCACCTATAGAAGGCTTCATCAGAGGCTGTCGTTAGTAGCGCTGTTCGTCTTGTTGTTGGTGACGAGATAGTTTTTCGAAAGATCGAAGCTGTGTGTGTGTGGTGAGATGTGTTCGAATAATGCGTGCGATTTGAATTGTGTCTGTTCGTTTAGGATGTCGTTTTTATTTGTTTTTGTGTGTTTGTATATTTCTAATTGTTCTAGAGTGTCTAGTTTTCGGCCTTTTGTGTGTACGTGTAGTATGTCCATGTTATTGTCGATGTTTTTATATGTGTGGTTTGCTTCAATGAGGTGGTTTGCGATCTCGTCAAAAACTATCTCGTCACCAACAACAAGACGAACAGCGCTACTAACGACAGCCTCTGATGAAGCCTTCTATAGGTGAAAGCCGGTTTAGGCTGTAAGGTAAAACTTTACGTTTTTACTTATAAAAAACTTAGTGTTCCGAGTCGTCAATATTATAGTGATATTTAGTTAAGTAACGGACACGTCATGGACAACGAAATCCATAAATTATACAAGTTACTACTCTTAATATGAACGATCGTTTCCTTGCCAAGGGATACATTCTTAGTGCCACATTATACAAACTGCAGTGTACGTATAATATACCCCATAGTTCCCAGTAACTATTGTTATTATACTAACGAGCAACGGTTCTCTCCCTTCAGCTTTACATCGTTAAATACTCCAGCTGTATACGTAAAGTATAAACTGCTGTCGAGGGTCACTTGACCGACATTATTGCAAGCTGAACTGTGATGTTAGATCGTTCAAGAAGTAATAATCATAAAACGTCGTACACAAAGTGTAGCTGTTGACATCTGGGTCAATCGACCAGTATCGACCGATCACTCCGTTCTTAACAAAGTACTCGACTCTGACCTTAGTAAAGTGACGTAACACAATGTAACTTCACTGTAATTAACATTCAATCGTACCAGTCAAAACCCATTTATTCTACAAGCGATTACATTTCCTTCTTAGCTATTACAATACGAGGATCAGTTGAACAGTTCGCGGAGCGACATCTGTAGCTTAGCGGTAAAATTAAAATTTTTCGTGTGCTGCTAGATCTGTATTTTATGTTAACTCCTGTTAACTTCCAAATCTATCTATCAATTTCTTAATTGTTTAGAAGCTGTTTAAAATTGACGTGTCATGCGTGTTTTGAAAAACGGGCAAAATCAAACATCGCGGTGTTAAAAATTGTTTAGCGCCAACGGAAATTCAAAACGAAATTGTAAATGTGTCAGGAGATGCTGCGACTTTAAAACCAACGGTTTGCAAACAGGCACTAGAGTTTAAACGTGGTCGCACTGGACGGACAGAAAATGCAACAACTCCAGATGCGGTAGCCATCGTGCACAACGCGTTTTAACACGATATTCTTGAGTTAAAGTATGATGCACACGCTTATATGAAAATACTAAAATTTCGGAAACGCTCAATCTGTGGTCTTCCAACACCCTATGAAATTTTGTCAATAATGTCACGTTTGTTGCACTTTTTGGACGTCCACTGCTGGGATCGTCTTCAGACCACTTACCGTTGTTTCTGAAGGCCCAGCATCTCCTAACACATTTACAATTTTGTTTTGATTTTCCATTGGTGCTAAAACGTTTTAACAGAGAATTCATCACAACACGGTTTGATTTTGTGCATTTTGAAAACACGCGTGACAGGAAAATTTCAAAAGCTGGTAAAAAGTGAATAAATTGCCAGATATACCTGAAAATTAACAGGTGTTTACGCGAAATATACGTCTTGCAGTACACGAAAGATTTTAGTTCTACCACTGAGCTATAGATGTCGCTCCGCAAACTTTTCAACTGACCCTCGTAAAGTATCGTATAATTTTGGAAGTCCCTCCTGATTGATCAATAATCTCACCGCCTCGCACCAAAATAATTTATTAATGCACCCTTGCATTACTGCGTGATGATTCAACGGTGACAATGAGCTACTGAGAACACTTTTCAGAACATTATACATTAACTTAGATGATTTGGAGGAAATCTCATGTGACAAGTTCTTTCATGAGTCGCAAACCTACACAGACTGACGACCTCCTGGCAAACTACCGTGTAATTTTGTATAAATTATTTTGTACATTGTAATTGGAACAAAATGTTACAATATCTCATTGTTGGTAATTGCGTTTTAGTAATTACGTAACTTTACTACTGTAAATGTAGTTGTCACTGACAAGATGGATCGCATTCCATTAGGCTCAACAAGCACACGAGAAAGTACCAAATGTAGTATACGTATTTAGGTAACAGAGCTAACAATATCGTATGCTGTTAAAACGAGTGAAGTAAAACGAGAAAAACAAAAGTAACGACGGATGTACAGGGAATGAAACGATTAAGAAAATTATGTGGGAAAACTATGCGATATCTGCAAATTATCACAGAAAGACGCAATATTGAAGTCTGGATAGTAAAGACAGAAGTAATTAAATGTACAAAATAATAGAGTAGATACGATAAAATAGTGAGTGTCTACATCGAAAAGAAAGTATGTAGCAATAGAAGGGAACGTGGTAATCGACACGGGATAATATGGAAAGACTTGATATATGGAAAGGATTTTCAATTTAGTTTGATATACAATTCATAGGCTTACATTCGGGGAAGAAGAAGAAGAAGAAGAAGAAGAAGAAGAAGAAGAAGAAGAAGAAGAAGAAGAAGAAGAAGAAGAAGAAGAAGAAGAAGAAGAAGAAGAAGAAGAAGAAGAAGAAGAAGAAGAAGAAGAAGAAGAAGAATCGACAGTTGAATCGATCATGACTGTAAACCTTGTGATTATTCCATTGTCTCCGGTGTCAATTCAGTTGTACTTGAATAAAAATCACAATCTACGTAAAAAACATGTACGATGTTACGTTTAAAAATCAGTCCAACAATTGTTAATTTCAAAAACTTTGCCTCGATTCGTCTACACATATAGCCTTGTTTTATGATAGTCTGAACTGGATAAAACACGATTATGCTAATTTGTTTTTCAGTACTCAAAAAAATATTTTTAATGCATATTTTGGTATGGCCTTGAGATCGCTGCGCGATTTCTGTTTTACGTCTTCAACAGTCGCGAAACTTTGTTCTTTTGTGGTATACTTTACATTATTCGGAAGAGAAAATATCACTTTCGAACATATCTCGCGAATACGGCGGTTGTGGTGAATTACAATCTTTTTTTATTGGACAAGCACTGTCGTGCGTCTTGGTGAATATTGAGATGCAATTTTTATAAATTATCCTTCCACAAATCTGGCCATTTCCACGAACAGTTTCACACAAATGGCATAAGACTCCCGAATAATACTCTATATTTGCCGTTGCATCTAGAGACGACGGTACAAAACAAAACCACAATCTTCAGCTGATTGACACAATCTGCAACGCATTCACGTGAGCCTTTTATACTCTTGTACTTTTTGGAAAGTCTTGTTCGTGCATAGCAGGCTCACCAGAAGCTGCAACACTTTCATCACGATAGAGCAATTTATCTCATTCTAATACAAAATAAAATCCATGGTCTTCTGTGTCGCATTCAAGATTGTAAAAAAAAATCATGAAATACGTTAAAACACAACTTGTTCAAATAGATGTCAAATCTAAAGTATTGCTACAACAAGTACATAACGCTTTCGATAATTAGAGAGCGTCATCCTACACGTTTCTTTACTAGGCCAGAGTGTTAGCGTCTGTGTCAAGGTCGTACATTGACGTAGCCTACAGATTGTTCGATTTGTTGTAACTACGCTAATTATGTCGGCACGCGCGCCGCCAGGTTACTGAAAAATTATTCTGGAAGCGGGATATATATAAGCAACATTGGCCGGCTTAGCAGACAGTTACAGTTAGAGATTTAGTGCGGATCAAGTGATTGTTGCGGATTAGTGGAAAGTGGTTACTGTGTTAATTAGTGTGGTACTGTAATAAAATGACATTAACATTGCGTGTGGACAAATTTAATTTGAATTATTGTATGAGGTGTAGGTAGGCTACAATAGGTGTACACGCTACACTGTTTCCACTGTACAATACGACGCTCCGTGAGACCGTCGTGATAGTATGCAGCCATTGGGTTAACATTTTAGTTTGTAAATTTTCTATAATATTTTGATAAATAGGTTACTTATTTGGATCAATGCAACTTATCATTTAACATATTTTGCGTTTACAAAAAGTACCCATTCACCAGAAAGAGAGCGAGAGGGGGGGGGCAGAGAGCGAGAGAGAGTTGTTCTTCGTGGTTTTATATTAAAAGAGTTGTCCTGTCACGTTTTGGAAAAATTACCAAAATCAACACAAAGCCTAGAAAGTAAAAGTATAATTTCCATTTTTAAAGTGTGTTTCAGTCTTTAAGTTGTATATTTTAATTAAAACCTGTGCTAAGGAGTACAGGAACAGCAGAAGATTTCCACGTCTTTGTCTATAGGCTTCTACTTAAGATCATCAAGGGGGTCGATTCTGCAATAAGGATATCTGATCTAACACACGACTATTGAGGAAATATTTCTTGTAAAGACATTATCAAAGTATTTTTGATGTTTGTATACTTTTTATTGAAATACAGAAAAATTTAACTTTTGTGTAACTAATTATATTGAGTCTTGTAACAGACTCATTTTCCTTTATATTGAAGATCGTATAAAGAAACAAGTAAAAATAAGTCAAATTTTTAGTCTTAGCAATATCCATTAATAGTTTGATGTATTATTGTTTTCTTAATTCAGCAGACGCGTTTGTCTATTCTTAGTAACGTGAACAGAATTATTATTTCATATTTCATGTTTTATGTGGTGGCTGTTGTTGTTATTACTGTTGCCATTATAACAGTATATCTACAATTTTACGTCCTGTAAAACATAATTACTACAAATAAAACAGCTTGGCGTGTTAGTCATACAGATTACTAATCCTCTCCAAGTACCGGAAATCAAACAGCAGTATCTAATTGAACAAACATAATTGAATTTAGTTGCACCACGAAGACATCTGCTCAACTGGATTTGTATACAGCGTCCTACTTTTACTGATTGCTTTCTGTTTGAATCACAGCTGTATTGAAACTACACTATTAACGCTTTCTTATAGACAATTTATCTACAGGGAGTACTGAACAAACAGTTTTTTTTTATTACTGGAAGAATAAATTGAATGCAACTCATTTATTTGATCCCTTTAAATGTTTATTTCTCTTTTACTCAGAGCAAAATTAGTTTAGTGTAAAGTAAAAATCATACATACTCGCGGATATTAATTGAAGTATATTATTTATATTATATATTTAATTATGTATTATTAAATTATTTCTCTCTTCTACTGGACATATCAAAGTAATTACTCTTACATATGCCTCAGTATTTAATGTTATAATTAAGTGAGGAGTTATTTAATGTTAATTTGTAATCATTAATACGGTAACGTTACCAATTAAACATATTACTACTCTGTAGACGTATATATTTTGCCCTCGTGTATTCATATTCTGTTTTTGAAAATATAGGATACATTTTCTTGCAACTCTTTACCGTGTATTATACTGTCTTAGGTATGAGAAACCCTAATTCTACGGGATTTTACGTAATTGAATATCATATCAATATATATATATATATATATTGATGACTCATTGGGCACTTGGTAAAACATATTAATACAAAGGTTTTAAAATATATACAAACACTTGGTAAGTTTCACAGTTTATTATTTACTCTGACAGCTGTTTCAGCTTATTAAGCTGTTCTCAAACAGATCAAGGAACAACTAAACAAAGACTGTAATTTAAAAGAATTTTATTCCATAGAGCCAGGTTAGGGTAACAAAAAATCTCATTTAACAAATTACATTCCGTTTATAACAGATAGGATTAATAATAGGTTAAAAAACATGGTATCAGTAAGCAAATGTAATCTTTTTTCATTACTAGTAAACAATAAAGGAAAATTAAACATATTAGAGAAAAATGGAGTTTATAAAATACACTGTGCAGAATGCGATGCTATTTATATCGGACAATGTGGCTGTGCTCTGAAACATCCCATTTCTGAACTTAAGAATGCGGTTTTAACTAATACAGCCAATACAGGTTTTGCAGATCATTGCTTACAACACAACAGCTTTATAGATATAAAAAAACATAACACTAATACACAACATACAAAAAGGTAAAAAAATGGATTTATTAAAAAGTCTAGAAATTATAAAAAGCAATCAAAAGTAACAAAAATTTAACAAACGAACAAACTGAATTCTGTGTATTCCCTTTATTAAAAGATGTTATTTAGTTTAGTTAATTTTTATATTTTGTCTTCCGATTATACATAGCTTTTACAAATACTTGACCTTCCCTTCTCCACCCTCCATCATATACACCCCACACACATGACTGGATACACACCCAAACACATGTCCACCACTCTTACAGTCTTTGTTTAGATGTTCCTTGATCTCTTTGAGAAGAGGTTAATAAGCTGTAACAGCTGTCAGAGGTACATAATAAATTGTGAACCTTACCAAGTGTTTGTATATTTTTTAAAACCTTTGTATGTCAATATATGCTCGGCATCTATCAACAACGTTCCAGTTAAACTTCAGAAGAACTTTTTAGACAAAATCACTGACACAGTTGGAGTAAGAATACAAAATAGCGAGAAAGGTAATCAAACATAACGATACATCACTTCCACACAATCCAACATTTAAAAATATTTTTATACAAATTTCATGTAATTGCAATACACGAACAGTCTTCTCGACAGATTGTCAGTAAAATAGTTAATGTAAATATATACATCTGTGAATGTATGGGCGTGCATCAGTAAAAACACGTATTCAATAGTAATGACATTCTATGAACACGCTACTGAGTCAGTTTTAGTGTGCTGAGTGGTACGTCAATATGGATGAAACATTTTACCTACGTAAAATGCAGTTTTTTATGTCTTGATTAAGCATTTAAATGAATATAATTTATAATTCACGTTCTCGATACCCAAAATTTAGATACATAATACGTGGTCTGCATGTTAGAAAACGTTTTTAAAATTTGTATTTTAAATTGCACAATGAAGACCGTAAATAAATAATCATGCTTAATTAAAAATCATTTTGAGTTTCTACTTAGAGGTGGACTAAGATAGTCGTGAGGTCGCGTTAGATTACCTCATCATGTCCGTCAGACTAATGTTTTTAATTTCCAAAATCTACCACAATTGTGTGGAATATCTTTTACGGTTAGTAGCTGCCTAATAATGTAAAACAAAGAAGGATGGAGGATCGTAAGGCATCCCAATGTCATCTCGGAAACGACTGGAACGCAAGAGACGTCATCGACATCGTCAGTACAGTCTTCAGCACCAGAAAAGTAAAAACTATTTATTTCATTACAATTTTACAAAATAATATTCTAAAGAGATCGTTTTGAATATTTTTTGCACTTTCTATGAATTTTCAAGTTTTTAAAATATGTAAAACGATAAAAAATTTAACTTTTTGAACATCCAAAATATTTTATCATGACTAAGTCGACAGCAGTCTAAAACCGAATGCTTTTCGTATAAGTGGACGAGCTTTTTGCAGAAAACACCTTTAGAGTACCGGATTTGGTTTAAGCTTAATAAACAACGGCGATAAATACAGTAGGTAGTACCGGGTATAAAACAGTAAATTACGCATCCGTTGACAATCTATAAGCGACTTTGAGAATAACAGAACTCTATCTTACTGTATGCGCATACCACACGGCCGTCGGAGAACTCATGTTATTGAACTCATAAAATTTGAAAGACCAAATATTATTTAAATATATTGTATAAACAATATTTATTTAAATATTTAAACAATTTAAAGACATTTGATTTTAGTTATTACTCGTATTTGTTTATCAACTGCCTAATTTGTAAATTATGTAAAACATAAAAGCTTTCCTGAACTATTGATTTAACTACTAGTTAAATTATTGGACTTATTAATTAACTTTTGACTATCATGAATCCTTTTTATCATTTTGAGTATAGATTTCTATAATTATATGTATAGTCAAAAACGTCTAATTCTTTATAGTAATACAAATAAGTGTAGTTTACCGACAATATTTCTATGTTAAATAACTCTTTTTGAAAG